>CAKNYM010047735.1:99129-138786 GCA_932195095.1 Andricus curvator
TCTATTTGAAGCATAGTTCTTCAAAATGCGCTCACTTTTTGAATTTTCATCGAAAATGGCTGGCTAACGAACTTGACTCGACATTTATCGTTCTCACAGACAGACATACAGACATACATACAGACAGACACATTCGTAAAAACATGTTTTTTGGGTTCAAGGAGCCTCAAAACGTGGACATTTGACAAAAACCGGGGGGGTCAAATTTTACACAAATCCCATAGCTTCTCTGCATGAGAATGTAAAAAACTATGAAGAAATCACAATAATTTGATGATCATGAAAAATATTTTTGTACTCTTTGACGCACCAAAGTCACATTTTAGAGTATTCTGATGTCCCCTCTTAGATTCTTATGCGTCTTTATGCTATGAAAAAGGTGTAAAAGGGATAAATGAAGAAAATCTTCGTCTTTTGAGCCTTGAGTTTACAAAAAAAATTTAGTTCTTAAGTAAAATTGTGGTTTTACGTAAGTTTATTTACCACCGGAATTTTTTTTTAAACACATGTTTTTAAAAATCGTATGAAATATTGCGATGAACGAATTTGTACAGAGGGAAATGATTATGAAGATAACTGTGGAAGCAGCATTGAAGTATGTTGAAAAAAATCACTTTTACGAACGTTCAAACTTCAACTCACAGAAATCTATTTTTATATATATAGAATGAGATTTTTCCTATCCTATTTTGCCTAGTTAGGACAGGCGCCAACTTTACATCCCTAAAGTCGGGGCCAAAATTCGAGGCCCCTCAGTTCTTTTGATTGTAACTCGGTCATGCTAAAAAAGAAAACGTTTTTTCAACTGATTCATACTCAAGTTCTTTTTCTGGTTTAAAATCGAGCCATTCGAAAACATGAAATTCAAGAAGCAATTTAGTCCATTTGGCCAAGTATACTTCCGTTCTTTGGTAAACTAACATGGCTGACTTAACCAATTTCTCGCAATTAGGCTTTGTCTTCGCCTTCGCTTCTGAGTTTGTTAAGTGGATTTTTAACCATAAACGGCACAAATGTCATGCTTTCATTTTAGCCAAAAAATCGACATTGAAGATTGAACAAACAGAAACTGCAATTCGTTAAATTCGTCGCTGAAAAATAATTTTAAGATTTGCGTTCTACATGTCAACGTTGGTATCACGTCCCTCAACATGAGTCTTGGCCTTTAGAAATTGTGAACAAATATTAGGATCGCGCAATAAAAAACGCGAAATATCATAAAAATCATGAAAAACAGGACATCGCACACAAAAGCATGAAAGTAGGGCAGCAATCAAAAAAGGAGGGCAAGTCCTGTTGAAGCAGGACGTCTAGTCACCCCTAGTTAACGATACTTTTGATGACCACAATAATAAGGATAAATCTTGCATAATCACACAAAAA
Organism: Andricus curvator; assembly: GCA_932195095.1. Taxonomy (NCBI): domain Eukaryota; kingdom Metazoa; phylum Arthropoda; class Insecta; order Hymenoptera; family Cynipidae; genus Andricus; species Andricus curvator. The sequence continues at coordinate 100,513 of CAKNYM010047735.1, forward strand.
CCCCTGCGTATCATTGTATATTTAATTCATTAATCAAAGGGATATGCTACTGCGCCTGACAAATCGTGCTTTTAAAAATAGACTACTAAATATAAGCATTAGGATCTGACAGTGTATTCTGAACAGACTGCAGTTGAAGTATTTTTTCGATATTATGAAATGGGCACCAAAAAATATGCACGATTCGATACTACCAATCATGATATTAAATTGGATTATGGGTCTGAGTATCTGGGAATACCCTTTTGGAAAACCGCGACCTGTGCTTACAATAATCTACGTTCTGGTAGTGAATTTTTCTTACTGGTACCTTGCTCTGTTTGCTCATAAAAAGGAAGAAATTGAAAATATAACGAAAACAGGCAGAAATTTTTTTGCACTCATTATATATTTCAATATGATTATCGCAGTATCTTCGATTATCATTGGTTGGTATTATTATAAGGTATGTCGTACGTTTGTTTACTGTAAAGTTACTGCGAAAAATGTTCGAACAATAAAACGATTTGGTTCTTATAAAAGCAACAACGTATTTGTTTTCCAACGGAAGTTTTTTTTATAATCGTCTTGTTGAATCAACACAAATCTTGTTAAACCAACCTAAACCGAGTTTTTTGGTTCAATGAAATTTTTCCTATAACAAGAGGTTTGTTGTAAGAACCAAATCGTTTTGCTATAGAAAACCAAACCTTGTTCTCATAGTGTTTTCCAATTTAACTTATAATAGTTTATAACTATTTCTAATTTATTGAGTCGTTATAATACTAATTAGGGAATTTCATTCTATTTAAGACGTTCAAGACTATTATTAAAAGACTGGAACATTTGGATGTAGCGTTGGAAAGCTTGGGCCTTCCAAACAACTATCGCAAAATTTTTACTAATACCATGATCAAAGCTGCAATGTGGCTTATCATCATTGTAGTTCTTTTCGTGAATGACTTCCATTTTTTAATACCAAAGTTTAATTGGCTGAGATGTCTACACATCATTTACATATATCAATGTCCACTTCATCTTAATTCTATTGTTGATTTCACCTTTACGTCACTTGTAAAGTAAGTTCATTTCAAGGTGTATTTCATCCCATTTTACTCGGTAAAATGTAGAAATTTGACCCGATTAATGACAAAAAAAATGTAATTGTTCTTGCAAATACAGCATCATAGGAATTAGATTTGAAAATATTAATGTACTTCTAAAAAGACACTTGGAAAAACACCCAGAGCCAAAAACTGCTAGAGAATTGTACCCGAAATACAGCAGAGTAAGTGCTCTAGTTATATCAACAGAATATAACGACATATTAAAAGGGAAACATTTACTGATAACAAGTCGGTGAGTAATTAAATTTTGTGGCAATGAACATTCGTAATGTATGAATAGTATCAAATATCAGTTCCTAAAAACTGACAAATTTTGAATTCGACAGTCATAATAATACAACCTACTTCGCATTTCAAAGTATTTTCACGCGCTGATTACGAAAATGATCATGAAAATACGCTTAAATATCGCTTTAAAGGTCAAAACTAAATAAAACTAAAAAATTTAATGTTTTTTTAGTTTTTTTCGAAATATAATAAAAATTTGTTGAACAGTTTTTCTCAAAAACCATTATTTTTCGAGAAAAGGAGGAGAATTTTGGTAAAAAGTATAGAATGAGTCCATTTCCAGGTTCATTTTGCCACCATTATCCCACATTATGATGGTCCATTACGGTGGTCCAAAAAAGCATTGGAATTTTTTTTCTCGAATTTTCATGCATATCGTTCCCAAATTTGTTCGAATGAACAAAAAAATAAATGCCTTTTTTTGTAAAAAAAAATTATATTTAGACGTATCGCAAAGCCATATGAAGTTAACACGTATTTCCCATAAGAAAAAAAGACGTTTTTGTACATTTTATTCAGAATCGTCAATATTAGCTGAATCGAGTTGAAGCTCAATATTTCTCTCCACAATTAGCTGTATAATACAAATGAATAATTATTTTTTTAATTTCACCCCAATAAATCTGCTTTATAGAGTCACAAAGAAAACTCGTAAGTGAAAAATTAGGTTTTATTATTTTTAATATCATTCTCTTTGAATAATGCTAGAAAGTTGCGGTTTTTCAGAAATATTCAACCTTGTCCACCTTTCACTCAGAGCGAGGTTATGATTAATGTAATTTAACAAACCTAATTGTTGAAACAAATTATTATTTTTTATAATTATCGTATCCGATATTAATGCTAGACAGTTGTTTTATTCTGAAATTTTTAACTTTTTGTCCACTTTTTACTTACTGAGGTAATAGTTGATGCAAGTTGATAAACATAATTGTTTAAACAATATATTATTGTTTTTGACTATCTTCTTTCAGATAATTGTTAGAAAGTCGCGGTTTCTTACGAATTTTTCAACCTATTTTCAACTTTTCAGTTATTATTATTCTATTTATTTATTATTGTTTATAAATATCTTCTGCTATGGTAATACTAGATAGTTGCGGTTTTTTCTAAAATATTCTACTTTTTGTCCACTTTTCACTTAGAGTGAGGCAATAATTAATACAAAAAAAATTGTTGAAACAAATTATTATTATTTAAAACTATCGTCTCCTATATTATTGCTAGATATTTGCTGTTTTTTCTGAAATTTTTACCTTGTTCACATTTCACTTACTGAGGTAATAGTTCATGCAATTTGACAAACATAATTGATTTAACAATTCATTATTGTTTTAAACTATCTTCTCTTATATAATTTCTATTTTTTCGAAATGTTTCACTTTGCTTTGGCTTTTTAATTATAAACAAATAATAAATAAACATGAGAGAGATTCATTTTCAAACCGTCTCTTTCTTTTTTGTAAATTTATTTTTCTAAAATAAAGCAGATATTGGAAATATTCTTCCAATTTTCTATATTGATCAAATTAAATGTGAATTTTCCTTTGCGTAGTTACCGAGAGCCTTTTTGTTTGAATTAAAATAATTGTTAATATGTGTTATTTGTTCCTAACTGAAGAGTCAAGGAAAAGCTGAATATTTCAGAAAAACCCGCAAGTTTCTTGCATTACTCTAAGAGGAGATATTTATAAACAATAATAAATTGTTTGAAAAATTATATTTGTTAACTTGCATAAATTAGTATCTCACTGACTAAAAAGTGGATAAGAAGTTAAAAATTGCAGAAAAAAACGCAACTTTCTGGCATAACTATAAGATAAAATAGGTATACCATTATACCATTAAGCCATTTCCCTTTCAGGGTAGGCGTGACACTACCCGATGCGGGTAGTGTTTCTAGGTGGATAGTTTCTTGTAGTAAATAACTACAAGCGTGGGCTCACCACACCCACGATGTGCCAACATATAAGTATAAGTATAAGTAATAATAATTTGTTTAAACAATAATGTTTATTAAATTGCATCAATTGATTACTCACTTTATATAAAAGGCGGACAAAAAGTTGAAAATTTCAGAAAAAAATCACAACTTTTCTAGCATTATGCAAATAAAATATTATTAAAAATAAGAAGAAATAAAAAAAAATATGTTTGTTAACTTTAATTAATGATTACCTCGATCTAAGTGAAAAGTGGACAAAATGTTGAAAATTTAAGAAAAAACCGCAATTTCCCAGCTTTTTCCAAGATAATATTATCAAAAATAATAATACTTTGTTTAAACAATTATTTTTATCAAATTTAATTGATTGTTGCGTTGTTCTATTTGAAGAGTTGAATGCAAGTTCGAAATTCGGAATAAACCGTGAATTTCTAACTCTGTTCTAAGAGAAAATTCCTAAAAATAATAATAAGTTGCTTTAAAAATTTATGTAAATATCTAATAATTAGTAGAAAGTAGTGTTTGATGTGTTAGAAACAATTTTTATTAAAAGAAAAACAGAAAAAAATCCTAGATTTATAAACAATAATAATTTGTTTAAACAATTATGTTTGTTAAATTGCATTAATTATTACCTCAATCTAAGTGAAAGTCCACTTTCCAGTTTTCACTTAGATTGAGGTAATAATTAATGCAATTTAACAAACATAATTGTTTAAATAAATTATTATTGTTTATAAATCTAGGATTTTTTTCTGTTTTTCACAAAGTTGAATATTTCATTAAAAAAACCGCCACTTTCTAGCATTATTCAAAGAGAATATTATTGAAAATAATAATAAATTGTTTAAATAATTAAGTTTGGTAACTCAAATTGATTATAACTTAACTCTAATTAAAAAATTGACAAAAAGTGAAAATTTTTAGAAAAAACTGCAACTTTCTAGCATTATTCTAATAGAAAATTGCTATAAGCAATAATAAATCGCTGAAAAAATTTATTCAAATATCTAATTATTTAATAGAAAAAAAATACGAATTTTGAACAAAATTGATTAAATTTCTAACAAAATAGATGAATTTTCAACTAAAAAAGAGAAATTTTCAAGAAAAAATAGAATAGTTTAATTTTAAGTTAGAGAAATAATTTTTTTATCAAATAAAATAAATGTTCAACGAAATAGTTCAATTTTCACCAAAACAGATGAATTTACGACCAGAAAGATTAAATGTCTGTCAAAAAGATCAGATTTCGACGAAAAATTGAATAGTTACATTTTTAGTTAAAAAAATTAATTTTCAATGAAAAAAATTGTCAACCAAAAAATGAAATTTCAACTAAAAAGCTTAATTTTCTACCAAAAAGAATCATATTCAACAAAATACATGAATTTTCAACCAAATATTTTAATTTTTAATATAATTTTCAACCTGATAGTTGAATTTTCAACCAAGAAGCAACCAAAAAAAGACAAATTTTCAACGAAATAGATGAATTTTAAACAAAAAATAGAATAATTTAAATTTAGGTTAGAGAAGTAAGTTTTTACCCTTAATACAAATAATTTTTCAAGAAATAGTTAAATTTTAAACCAAACAGATGAATTTTCAACTAAAAAGATTAAATTACTTTTAAATTAGTTAAATTAGTCTATTCAAACAAACAAAAATCGACAAAAAATGTAATAGTTAAATGTTTAGTAAAAAAAATTAATTTTCAATGAAAAAACTACTTTTCTATAGAAAAAGAATAATTTATAACAAAAGCTATGAATTTTCAACCAAGAGGGATGAATTTCCTAACCAAAATGAACACTTTTCAAAAAAAGAGTTGATTTTTCAAGAGAAATGTTTGTTATTTTTCAATCAAATAGTTGAACTTTCCACCAAAATAATTGAATTCAACGAAATAAGACGAGTTTTCAACAAAATAGCTGAATCCTCAAGCAATCCAAGTTAATTTTCTACAAAAATAATTCAATTTTCAACTAAAGATAGATTTTTTTACCAAAAGAGATAAATTTTAAAAAGAAAAAGCCGAATTTTGAAGCAAGAAAGAAAAAAAATATCATAATACGTGAATTGTCAATAAAAAATAATTATTTCAAGCAAAAAAGATTTTCATTGAAATGAAACACAGTTGAATTCAATTTTTAAGGAAACGATGTTTTAGCAAAATAATTAAATTTTCAAAATAAATTCTGTATTTTTACCAAACGAGATAAATTTTGAAACGAAAAAGTCGATATTTGAAACTAGAATTAAAAAAAAATCCACTGAATTCTTGCATTTTCAACTCAAAAAGACAAATTTTCTACAAAATGGTTGCATTTTTAAACCGAAAATATGATTTTTTGACAAAAAAGTTACTTTTTAACGAAATAAAATAGTTTTTAACGAAATCCGTGAACTTTTAACCAACATCGATGAACTGTCAACGAAAAATATAATAGCTGATATTATTTCAACTAAAAAATATTTTGATTTGAAATCAAACACAGTTGTATTCAACCAAAAATACAGTCGATTTTTGTACCAAAAGAGATAACTTTTAAAACGAAAAAGCCGAATTTTGAACCAAGAAAGAAAAAAAAGTCCACTAAATTGTTGAATTTTTAAACCAAAAAGACGAATTTTATGCAAAAAAGTTGCATTTTCAAATAAAAAATATGAATTTTCAATAAAAAAATTAGTTTTCAACCAAATAAAATAGTTCAATTTCTAACCAAATACGTGAATTTCCAATAAAAAATATAATACTTTATATTATTTCAAGCAAAAAAAGATTTTCATTGAAATCAAACACAGTTGAATTCAATAAAAAAAACGAAGTTTCAAGAAAATAGTTAAATTTTTAACCAAAATAAATTAGATCTTTCTACCAAAAGAGATAAATTTTGAAACGAAAAAGTCGAATTTTGAACCAAGTAAGAAAAAAAATATCCACTAAATTCTTGAATTTTGAAGTCAAAGAGATGAATTTTTTACAAAACAGTTGCATTTTCAAACCGAAAATATGAATTATCAACAGAAATTTAAATCTCAACCAAATAGTTGGACTTTCTACCGAAAATAGATGAATTTTCAACGAAAAATATAATAGTTGATATTATTTTAACAAAAAAACAACAAAAATTGTAACTAAGTTACGTTGCAAGTTACTCTTCGAAATATTAACGAAGTCACCCTAAAAGTTACAAATAACGTAACTTTGAGAAAATACTAATTTGATTTAAAAAAAAGTATGGAGAAATCACTCACAACACAATAATTCTTTCTTTTTCAAAAAAATTTTAGTTTTTGAGTAAATTTGTGATTTGAGGTAAGTTTATTTACCGCCAGAATTTTTTTTCTTCAACACATGTTTTTAACAATCGTATGCAAAGCCATATTGTGATGAACGAATTTGTACAGGGGGAAATGATTCTGAAGATAACTGTGGAAGCAACATTGAAATATGTCGAAAAAATCACTTTTTTCAAACATTCAAACTTCAAATAATTTCTGCTAACGGAAGATATCGTTTTTAAAAATCTGTAAAAAATCGCATTAAATTTTTATATATAGAATGAGATTTTTCCTATCCTGATCGAAAAACAGAAAAATTTTATTTTTCACCTAGTTCATCGTCCAATTTCTCAAAAACTATCAGTGTTAGGAAAAAAATATTCTGAACATAAAATGTGTATTTTCAAAAGGTATACGACTTTCGTTTGAAACTTGTTTGTAAATTTTTATAGTTTTATTAAGTTTTGACCTGGAAAGTGATATCTTCACGTATTTTTATGGTCATTTTCGTAATCAACGGTAAGACTTGTTCGGAACTTTATCCCATTTTGTAAATCATATGTTCTGAATAGTAGTTTAATGTAATTAGACGTTTCTTGAAAAGCCTTGATAATAGCCAAATGCATATTTTAGAAACTATTAAAAATATTATACTAATATGATTTGATTATGCAATATGCCAAAAATCCGACGCAGAGGGTGTGTGTACCTATCGATTATTTCATAATTACATGGCTAGCGCTTCATGAAATATCTAAACTTTCCATGAAACGTCTAATTATACTAATAAGTGGTACTGGAACATTAATTCTTATAGGGCTGGAGTTCGAGACGTTTGAGTCAGACAAAAGTCAGATCAATTTTTAATCTTAATTTTTGTGTGTGTGGCAATCGACAATAATGGTTAAAAAGACATTGACACATTCAGTTTTTCGAATTTTACATTACAACAAAAATGCCAGCGAAAAATGAGTTTTTTTTTAAATCGAACTTTTCTCCCAGAAGACAAAAATTTCCTTTTTGACTTTGAATTTCAAAACACATTATTCACGAGGTGTAGAGGAAAAGTTCAAAATTAATTTTTCATCACCAAAAACTTGTCAAATTTGACCAAAACTGCCCGCCTAAAAACCTCAATGCATATAGACGGCTAATGTTCATGTAAAACCAAAAAAATGTAACACTTTTTGACTATCGTTTTGAAGACATATAACAGAAGGGATGTACAAAAATTAAAATTAAATTTTCTATGTGTCGAAAAATATCAAATTTGAACAAAACTGCCCGTGTAAACACCTTCACGCACATTGGCGGTCGATTTAAATATAAAATAAACAAAGTGTACGATTTTTTGGCTTTAGATAAGAAACCATATAACTCAAGGGATATAGAAAAAAAATTTAATTAAATTTTTGATGACCGGAAAAGTGTCATATTTCACCAAAATCAACCTTGTAAACGCCTCCACGCACATAGACGGTCAATTTTAATTTTAAACCAAAAAACGTACCGTTTTTTACTTAAGAGTTAAAAACATATTACGCAAGGGATGTGAAAAACTGAATTAAATTTTCTGTGTCAAGCAGTGTCAAATTTGACAAAATGTGTCCACGTATCGACTCGACCAGAAAAGTTAGAGTACATGTAGTCAATTTTCATGCAAGGCCAAAGAAGCGTACCTTTCTTGACTTTTGATTTGAAAACTCCATTTAATTTTAATTTTTTTTTACACGTCTTGGGTAATTGTTTTCTAACCTGAAGTCAATAAACTTTACGTGTTTTTTATTTTGTATAAAAATCGACCGTCTATGTGCGTGTATGCGTTCACACGAACAGTTTTGATGGAACTTGGCACATTTCCGAACATCGGAAACTGAATTTTTATTTTCATTTTACATCTCTTGGATAATATGTTTTCAAATATGAAGTCCCAAAAGGGTCAACTTTTCTGGTTGTGCTTGAAAATTGACCGTTTGGGTACTCTAACTTTTCTGTTCGAGTACGATACATAAACACATTTTGTCAAAGACTATGTCTGACAGATAGAAAATTTTATTTTTTCTTTCACATCCCTTGCATAATATGTTTTCAAATCTAAAGTCAAAAGACGGTACGCTCTTTCGGTTTAATATTGAAATTGACCGCCTATGTGCGTTAGAGGCGTTTATACGGATAGTTATGATGGAATTGGACACTTTTCCAGTCATCGAAAATTTAATTTTAATTTTTTTTCTGTATCCCTTGGGTTATATGTTTTCTAATCCAAAGTCGAAAAACGCTACACTTTTTTTATTCTATATTTAAATCGACCGCCTATGTGATTGAATGCGTTTACGCCTCGTGGATAATGTGTTTTGAAATGCAAAGTCAAAAAGCAGTAACATTCTTTTCTTTAGGGAGAAAATTCAATTTTTTGTTTAAATTTATTTTTCACTCGCATTTTTGTTGCATTGTAAACTTTAAAAAACTAAATGTTGCAATTTTCTTTTTAACCATTATTCTCCATTTTTAGAAAAAAAAAATTTGTCTGACTCAGCCATATTTTTCTCAGATATCTTCATATGGAATTATCGGATATATCCCGCGAAGTAAACAAAATTTATCAAAAACAAATGATGATGGAAATTGGAGCATATTTGATTATATTAACAGGCCTTTCATATAATTTGTTCACTGTCATTTTTTTTTCTGTTGAAAAATTCAACAGTAAAATTTCTCAATTAATTCATGGGTGCATTTGGATTGTTGTATATGCATACAAATTATTCAATATTACATCTACTTGTGCCAAAGTTAGTCTAGAGGTAATGATTTTTGATAGATAATTTTGACAAATATAAATAAAAAGTTGTATACAACTTGTAAATTTTTTTATTCATATTTGTATTCTTAAGACAATCTTTCAAAACAATTTAATTTTTTGTCTGTTAACATATAGGCACATAAAACTAAAGGCATACTGTGTGAACTAAAGAGTTTATATGAAGACGAAGAGTTAAAAGTGGAGGTGAGAAAACGAGCAATAAGTATCGTTCTTTAAATTTGAATATGGAATATTATAATCATTGATTTCTTTTAATCTTCAGATTGAACAATTTGTGTTACAACTGATTCAGCGTCCCTTGGTATTCAGCGCATGTGGATTTTTAACTTTAGATTACCCCCTCGTGCAAAAAGTAAGATCTATACATTACATTTTATTTTATATAAAAAAAATTACATAATGATCAATTAATTATTTTTCAGTTCATAGGATCGGTGACGACATACCTCGTGATATTAATACAATTCAGTCCAAAAATAAACGAATGAATAACTATACAAAATTGTTGACTGTTTAGTCTAACAAGTGGTATGCGGATTTTTTTCGCTGGAAATCTTTGACTCGAGATGTTTACAACCTAAGATTTTTTTACGTAAACATAAGCGAAGTTTTCATTTTGTAACAAAGAGCGCGCTCGACGACTTTTTCCAAATATATCATACTTTGCGTGAATTAAACCTTTGTATTTCGTAGCGTATGCAATGCCTTTTACTATTCAACTTCCCTTTAGCTTCTTTCAGGATCTTCCTTTCATGATTCGACAGAACTAAGTAGTAGCTCGAAAGTGCTTTTTTATTTAAAAAAAATCAAATGTATTAAAGTTTTTTTTTGGGTCTTCTCGAAGGCTAATTAATTCTGCAATCTTGTGCGATCCCATGTAATACTTATTAATCCCCCATTACGACAAAATATTATAGGAAATTCAGTGTAGGTCTATGATGATTTTCCTGTGATGAATTTCGTATAATTTTTTCACGATTCTAGAAAAATAAATAATAGAAAATCATTATAAGACAATAAGTATTTCGCCAGATAGCCCCAGTTGTCACGGTAAACTCTGACAAAGTCTGGACCCGGTCGGAAAATCTGGCCACAGAGTGGTTAAAAAATCTTGCACGAGGCGAGAAATCTTTCATAACAGAGGACCCTTATATTTTTCTATACTTCATTCTATCTCTTCATATATTAATTTGAATATGTATCTATATCTTTTTCTATCTTCCGCGATTGAGTACTCTTATTATTTTCTATCCCTCAAAATTCGGGAATCCATCGAAAAGTTAGGGAATTTATTTTTAAAAATTAATTTGACGTTGACCACGTACCAGAAACACAACCTGATGAGCATGCTTATATACATATACAATTAAAAATTTATTTTCTTTACACATACATGCAAAACCCCCAGCATCGATGACCAAAACGATGTTACCGGTTAGCAAAATGGTCTCTACGGTTACCAAAACATTTTGGCCACCGGTGGCCATCTAGCGTCGTAAGCGTATACTATGCGAACCTCATTTTGATTGAGGTTGGGTTTATTTCGTTCGTGACAGCAGTGACAGTTTGTTTTCGTTTATTTTCTTTCAAGCAATTCGTTGCATGAAGAGATTAAAGGCTTTATTACAAGCTTAGGTGCAAACAGCAAAAAAATAATAGAAATGGATTTCGCTGATGAAGACAGCATTGCAAGTTTCGTTGACCTACAAAAAATGATAGGGGAAGCAGACAACATGCTGGGGCTTCGCCCAAGACCCCTTCCGCCCCCCCCCCACCCGGACTTTTCTTCAAGTCTACTCTTCTCGGGTTTTGCATAGTATTCTATAAAGAAAAATAGTGTTCGATACTCGAGTCCTCACGGGCGATTTGGTCCCTGTTCGTGTGAAGGAGCCGGGTGAACCCGAGGCTCGGCTTCGGCTTACCTCTCGTATCGAAATATACTATTCCATACCTTAGTCGACAACTGTGTCGAACTTGGCAAAACGGTTTGCCGGGCCTCTACTTATGGGACAAAAAAAACTGATTTCACTTGTTAGTTACTTGTACCGACAGCCACCTAGTGGCAAAACCTTCAGTTTAACGTATAGATAAAGGATAGAATGAGATAGAGAAGAAGGGATTGAAAAAGATAGACGTAAATTTAGGTTGACAAAGAGATAGAAAAAGATAGAGGTTGATATATATAGTATAGGATGAGATAGAGAAGAGGAGATTGAAATATATAGACAGAAAATTAGATTGACAGAAAGATAGTAAAAGATTGTCGTAGATAGATGAAGGATAGGATGAGTTAGAGAAGAAGGGATTGAAAAAGATAAACGTGAACTTAGATTGAAAAATAGAGAGAATAAGATAGACGGTGATAGATGTATGATACGATGAGATAGGGAAGAGGAGATTGAAAAAGATAAGACGGAAATTTAGATTAACCGAGAGATAGAAAAATATTGACGTGGATAGATAAAGTATAGGATAGAATAGAGAAGAGGGGATTTAAATAAAAAAGACGTATTTAGATTGATAAAGAGATAGAAGAAGATAGACGTTGATAGATGTGTAATACGATGAGATAGGGACAAGAATATTGAAAAACATGGACGGGAATTTAGAATGACAGAGAGATAGTAAAAGATTCTTGTAGATAGATGATGGGTACGATGAGATAGAAAAGAAGGGATTAAAAAAGATAAACGTGAATTTAGAATGAAAAATAGATAGAAAAATATGGACGGGAATTTAGATTTAAAGAAATAGAAAAAGATTCAGATGAATAGATAAAGGATAGGATAAGACAGGGAAGAGGGGAATGAAAAAGATAGATGGGAATTTATATTAACCGAGAAATAGTAAAAGATTGCCGTCGCTAGATGAGGGATAGGATGAGATAGAGAAAAAGGGATTGAAAAAGATAGACATGAATTTAAATTGACAGAGAGATAGTGAAAGATTGTCGTGGATAGAAGAAGGATAGGACGACATAGAGATTAAAACAGATAAAAAAATATTGGCATGAATAGATAAAGGAAAGGATAAGACAGAGAAGAGGATTTAAAAGAGAAAGTAAAAGGGTGCGTGCAAAAGAAGGTATTTAAAAAGAAGAAGAAAGGAATGGTGAAGCCGTGGTGGGATAGGGAATGTAAAAAGATGAAAAGGAAGGTGAAGAGGAAATATAAGAAGTGGAAAGAGGGTACTGCGAAAAGGGAGGAGTACGTAGAAATGAGAAGGGGGTTTAGATTGATGTGTAAGAAGAAAGAACAGGAAAAGGAGAAAGAGCTGGGGAGGAGTTAGGAAATGCTCAGACAGAGGGGGACGTCTGGAAGATAATAAATAGGTTTAGGAAGCGGAGAGTAGAGATAAGCGAGAAGATAGGGAGTGAGGAGTGGAGGGAGTTTTTTAAAGAATCATTCCAGGGCTCAGATTCAAGGAAGAGAGATGATGGGAGTAGAAGAACGGGGGAGGCAGAGATGGACGAGTTGAATAACGAGGAGATAGAGAAATAGATAAGGAACTTAAGAAGGTCAAAATCAGCAGGGCTGGATGGAGTAGAGAACGAAGTATGGCTGTTTAGTACACAAGAGGTTAGGGAGAGGCTGAAGGAGGTAGTGAAGAAAGTATGGAGGGGGGAGGTATTCCCACGAGGGTGGAGAGAAGGGTTAATAGTACCTCTGTATAAGAAAGGAGATAGGGATAGGCAGGAAAATTATAGAGAAATTACGCTAATGAATACGGAGTATAAAGTATACGCGATGGTGGTGGCGGAGAGGCTGCGGAAGGATGTCGAGGGGAAAGGAATATTGCCGGAGACGCAGGCGGGCTTTAGGGCAGGTAGGAGTACTATCGACAATATCTACGTTCTGCAGCACATTGTGGATAGAGAATTAGCGAAGAAGGGGTCGAGAGTGTACGCGTTTTTTGTGGATCTAAAAGGCGCGTTTCCATCGGTGGACAGGTGGAGGTTGTGGGAGGCAATGGAGGATAGGGGAGTGGAGAGAGGCCTGATCGAGAGGGTAAGGGAGATATATGAAGAGACCAAAGATAAGGTAAGAGGAGGACAGGGGATTTCGGAGGATTTCTGGATGGATAGGGGGTTAAGACAAGGGTGTCCGCTTAGCCCAACGCTTTTTGCGATTTTAATTGCGGATATGGAAAGTAAGCTGGAGACCCGAGTGGTAGGAGGAGTTAGAATTTGGTCGCTAGCGTATGCAGATGACATAGTGTTGGTGGCAAAAAGCGAGGAGGCCTTAAAGGAAATGATGAAGAGGTTGAGAAGATACCTGCATAAGAACAGGTTAGAACTGAATGCGGAAAAGTCCAAGGTTATGGTTTTCAGAAAAGGAGGTGGAAGGAGTAAGGAAGGGGAGTGGAAGTGGGAGGGAAAGGTGGTGCAGGAGGTGAAAGAGTTTGTGTACCTGGGTTTCTTGTTTCGGCGGAATGGCGGAGTGGATGGTCACATGAAAGAGAGAGTGAGGAGGGCAAATGTGGTGATGAGACAGGTGTGGGGGTTGGGAAAGAAGTTATTCGCAGATGATTTTGGAAGGAGAATGAAATTGTTTGTCTCACTAGTGATGAGTGTCCTATTGTATGGAGTAGAGGTGTGGGGGTGGAAGGAAAGCGAAGAGGTAAATAGGAAACAGGAGAGGTATGTAAAGTGGACACTGGGGCTGGCAAGGAACACGCCTAATTATATTGTCAGGAGGGAGACGGGGAGAATGAGTGTAGGGATTCTAGCGGGGAGTCGGGCGTGTAAGTATGAGGAGCAATTTTTGGAAGAGGGGGGAAGTAAGCTCGTTAGGGAGTGTTGGTGGGAGAAGGAGAACAGGAGAGGGGGTGGGAAGATGGAGGTTGAAAGAGAAAGGTATTTTAGAATGAATGGACTGCAGATGGATGAAGTGAGAAGGATGCATGAGGAAGGAAGGAAGGTATATGAGTTGGTTAAGGAAAACAGCATGGAGAGAGAGAAGACAGCAGGGAAAGAGAGAATAAGAGAGACGAGGTTTAATGGGAACTATGTGTGGATTATGCCAAGGGCGAGAGCGCATTATTTGTGTGAGAAAGGAGAGAAAAGAAGTCAGGAGCTTATAGCGATGATAGGATGTGGGTGCATGGAGGTTTATAATAGGTTCTGGCTCGCTAGGGAAAAGAAGATATGTGAACTATGTGGGAAGGGGGAGGCAAGAGTGGAGCATTGGTTGGAGGAGTGCGTAGAGGTGGAAAGGAGTGGGATAAGCATGGAGGTACTGATGCATGAAAGGGGGGACAAAAGGGCAGTAGCATGGGTGAAGGGAGTCTTGGGTAAGAGAGAGAAGAAGAGAAGGAAGGAGGAAGAGGAATGGAGAAGGAAAGATTGAAAATAGAGGAGGAAGTAAATATAAGTAAATGTAAATATTGTAAATAGTAGATAAGTATTAAGGATTAGCCGCGGAGGCAGAGTTTGGTAATGCGAGGCAAAGCAAGAAAGTAGGGACATGCGTGCGAGGTGAGGCGAAGCGAGGAAGGCAATACGATAAGAGCGAAAGGCGTTAGAGATAAGGTGTGGACGGATGTTAGTTTTAAGAAAATTCTGTAAAAAATGGAAGTGTAAGCAAGTCAATTTTTTAAGGCCAGCAGGCTAAAAAATAAACGTTCATCTACTAATAAAAGATTGTCGTGGATACATGAAGAATAGGATGAGATAGAGCAGAGGGGATTGACAAAGATAGACATGAATTTAGATTGACAAAGAGATAGAAAAAGATAGACGGGAATTTAGATTGATGGAAAGATAGAAAAATATTGACGTGGATACATAAAGAATAAGATAAGATAGAAAAGAGGGGAATGAGAAAGATAGACAGAAATTTAGATTGACAGAGAGATAGTGAAAGATCGTCGTGAATAGAACAAGGATAGGATGACATAGAGAAGAAGGGATTGAAAGAGATAAACGTGAATTTAGAATACAAAACAAATAGAAAAAGATAAACGGGAATTCAGATTAACACAGATAGACAAATATTGACATGCATAGATAAAGGATAGGATAAAACAGAGAAGATAGGATTGAAAAAGATAGATGGGAATTTAGATTAACCAAGATATAATACAAGATTGTCGTGGATACATGAAGGATAGGATGAGATAGAGAAGAGGGGATTGAAAAAGATAGACATGGTTTTAGATTGAGAAAGAGATAGAAACAGATAAACGTTGATAGATATAGGATAGGATGAGATAGAGAAGAGAGAATTGGAAAATGTAGACATAAATTTTAATTGACCAAGAGATAGAAAGAGATAGACGTTGATCGATAGATAAGTGTCAACGTAGACAACAGACGCAGAGGTCGCCAGAAATGGCGGCAAATTTGAAAGTGTACAGTCTAGAAACTGTCTGAAATTTCAGAAAATTATAAATATTGTAACAATTCTGTTTTTTGACATTGCAGTATCGATACCAGTGTTATTCAATAAGTTAAAAGGCTGAAAAAGTTCAATGTTGTTTGCAGAATTTAAAAAAACTAATTTCTATTCTACTGACCTAATAAATCTTTAAATTATATTTTTTCAATAATAATTCGTCTTGCATCCGTCACTATCTCTTTGATAATATCATGTCTCTCAAAAAATGGGTGTGTTCGTACCTGTGTTATGTACTTCATTACCCTATTCAACTAAATTCTGTGGTTGATTTCACGTTTACGTCGATAGTCAAGTAAGTACTTTTTTATGTTAGAAATTTATTAAATTGGTTTGCTAATTTGTAAAAAGTATATATATTTTTATTCAAATGTTGATCAGAGAAATAATTTAAAAAAATTTAATGATAACCCATCAAAGATAAAAATAGCCAGGGTGTTTAAAAGTACCAAAGGCGAAAAATGAACATTAAACAAAAAAAATTCCTCATAATCTGTTCAGTCTTTTCGGGTCCTAATTGGGTGCTGACTAGCCCGTCATGACCAAACATTTTTCTGAGTGTCCAACTCAAATTTTTTTTTCACATTTCCTAAGGAAGCCAGAGTCTTTGAAAGTACCAAAAATAAAAAATGAACATTAAACAACATGTTTGTTCATCATCATCTAGTCAGTATTGTGTACTATCCAAATATTTATTGTGAATTTTCCAAAAAAGTGTTTAAAAGTACCAAAAATCAACTTTAAAAGAAATGAATTTTTTCCTAATAATCTAGTCGGTCTTTTCGAGCCCTAATCGGGGCTAGAAAAATATATTATTATATATTGATTTATATTTATATTATTTAATATTAATTAATAAAAGAAATAAATTTCTGAGTCAAGGTGTCAGAAAATCTACAAAAAAGGATTTCATGGGGCACCCTAATCTGATTGAGACTTTGGGAAAATGTATTTCTACTGGATCGAAATTTATTGGGAAGAAGAGAGTGATATTTTTGAATTTTTTTGGTGTACCATCGAAATTAGTGACTCATAAATCTTTTACCAAAATAGTATATTACGACCCAAGGCCAGAAAGTTGGATTTCCGGGCGTGTGTGATATGAAGGCCGAGGCGAAGCCGAGGCCTCATATCACGCACACCAGGGCATCCAATATTTCTGGCCGTGTGTCGTATACTATTTTTCTTCATCCCCAGCCGAAAGTACGTTTAATTATACCATTAAGCCATTTCCCTTTCGGGGTAGGCGTGACTTGCTCGGTTGGAGAATAGTAGTGTATAGGTTGAATAGGTATATAGTTGTAAGGTTGTAAGGTATGTAGGTATGTAGGTATATAGGTATAAGGTAGATAGGTATATGGATGTTAGGTATAAATATTTCAGATTGATCTGGAATTCTCGTGTTATTTATTTAAATGACACGTTTATTCCGCAACACTGCTCCGACCCAGGTTGCTGATCAATCTCTCTAGCGATCACCCCAAGTGAAGAGCCTCACAAAATTTTTATGTATGGTTCTCCACTTGGGCCCATTAGTATCCAAGGTCTTTGTTTCAGGCGCCATTCATTCTACTGTCACTCTGTTTACAAACTATTTGTCGCCACACTTTTCTGTCCTGGCATGCTACTCTAGCTTCCTTCACGTCCATGCATTTTTTCATGCAAGCTCTTGTGTTGCTATGGCTTCTTATGTCTCTACGGATCAATGTCTCATTTACAGATTCTAACCATTCTTTCGGCGGTCTACCTCTGGGCATTCTACCATTTACTTTACCTTTATACACTTGTTTGGTCAGTCGTTCACCTTTCATTCTTTCAAGATGTCCGAACCATCTTAACTGATTTCTTTCCCATATGTCAACTAGTGTCTCTCCTGTACCACATTCTTTGAGGATAGTCTCGTTTCGGACTTTGTCCATCAGTGTTTTCCCGCATATTATGCGCAGAGGTTTCATGCCGATCGCGTTAATTTTACTCCTGTCCTTTTCTTGACAGGTCCATGTCTCGCTACCGTATAGTACAGTCGGTACGAATATAGAATTGCGTGTATGGCCATTTTAGCTTTTTTTGATATGTTTTTATTTGTGAGGATGGATCCTACTCTACCGATAACCTGTTTACCCTTATTTATGCGCCTATCTAACTCCCCATCTATTTTTCCGTCGCTAGTGAATAGACTACCTAGATATACGTACTTGTCAACTTGTTCTAATCTCTCATCATTTAGGACAATGTTGCACATTGTTTTCTCACTCTTTCCCTCAAACACCATGATTTTTGTTTTATTTAAGTTAATTTTGAGTCCCATGTCCTTCATGCTTGTATGAAGTTTATTCAACATTCTTTGCAAATCCTCGACTGATTCTGCCATAACAATCTTGTCATCTGCGAAAGCTAACCCACGTACCTTAACTGTTTGGAGATCTACACCTTCTTCGTCGAAGAGTGCAGTTCTTAGACACTTATCCATGAATATGATAAATAGCCACGAGGACATAACGCATCCTTGTTTCACGCCTTGTGTAATATCGAACCAGTCACTCAGTTTCCCGTTTACCCTTACGCTCGCTTTACTACCTGTATATATTGTTTTTATTGCTTGCAGGAGCCCTCCATTTACTCCGTACTCTTTGAGAACTTCCCAAAGTTTACTTCTATTTACCGTGTCAAATGCTTTTTCTAGGTCAATAAATGCACAGAAAACTTTCTTTCCTACTCTCAAGCTTTTTTCTGTGATCTGTCTTAGGCTAAATATCTGATCTGTACATGATCTTCCTGGCATAAATCCACTTTGGACTTCCCATATCTTTTCTTCTGTAATTTCCATTACCCTACGAATAAGTATTTTTGAGTATATTTTACTTACGGTACTTAGTAGACTGATACCTCTGTAATTGCTGCAGTTGCTTTTATCTCCCTTTCTTTTGTATATTGGTACGATAATCGCTTTTCTCCAATCGTCCGGGACTTCTCCCGTCTCGATACATAAATTTATCAATTCGCACAACCTGTGAGGTATGTACTCGCCACCGTATTTAAGCATTTCAGCGCTGATACTATCTACACCAGCAGCCTTACCGTTTTTCAAGTTCTTTATTATGTTTCTGACCTCAGTGACACATACTTTTTCAATTGGGTTTTCTAATGCATTATGTTCTATGTCGCAGTTTTGTTGTCCTATATCTTTACCTCCTAATAGTTCTTTAAAAGAGTCTTTTAAAGCGTCTACTATCCCGTCTATATCATATAGCATTTCACCTTTGCTGTTTCTCATGCTCGCAAACTCTGTATTTTTACTTTCCTTCAACTGTTTATATAATAGTTTCATCATTCCTTCAAAGCTGTTTTGTATTTTCCTCTCTTCTTCTGTTCTCATTTTCTCTTTACTCTCTTTGACTAGTCGTTTAACTTTTCTCTTTTTGTGTCTGTAATCATTTTTAAGTCTATTTCTCTCCTCATCGCTAAGACCTGTAATGTGCAACGTTCTTTCGTGCGCTTCTCTAATTAATGTTAATTAATCAAATGCGTTGTCGGCTGCTTTTTCTTTCGTGGCCTGCATCAGCACGCGCGCCACCTCGCGTAGCGCCGCTGCTGCTCTCGGGTCAGCTGAGCGGATGCATGGGATTCGGTCGCCCGCCCGACTTTTGCAAAGCCGAGGCGTAGCCGCGGTTTTGCTGGTCGGGGCGGGTATTAAAAACACATATTTTTTCTTAATACTTCTTCCTCGTCCGCCAGATGAGGAAGAAGCATTTTTGAGGTCTTGTGCCGTCTTTTAATACACAAAAATCGCAACGACACTAATCGTTCGGTTTTGAGGTTGAACACACCGACGGTCTCTTTTTTCCCTTCACCTGTCAAGATAAATATTTTTCAGAGGCTAAGTACACAATAACACAATACTGAGCGTTGCTACGTCAGGTTGCTACGTCAGCGAGCCACAAAAATCTTGCAGCCAATCAAAGATCGTGTTACTCTAGCAGGCCGCAAAAGCCACTGTTCCCGGACAGAAATGCGTCCCGAAAGACGTACTTTCGGCTAGGGGATGAAGAAAAATCATTTTTTGAAAAATAAGAATTTGTCCTTCAAACATAAAGGTCAAAATTAAATTTCACTTTCTTTCGAAATTGGACTATTTTTTTGGTTTGATTTTAGGGTTAAGAGAAAGGTAAGTTTTTTTCCCTAAAGTTATTTGAAAGGAAAAAACCTCAGCTTTCTATTAAGCCTGAAATAAATCCAAAAAATTAGTGAAGTAGGCGCCGTACGCCTACGAAAAAGGGTTTTGTAGCCTCTTAAGACGTCAATTAATTCGTTCAAACCTCCCCCTTCCATAATTTATCTCCCCTATATTACCCCACTTCCACTCTCCTCCCCTACTTTCCCTCCTCACACTTCAACCTTTGCTCCCCCCCCCAACTTCTTCCTCATCTGCTTCCCCCTCCCTTCACTTTCCCCAACAAAACACTCCCCCTCCCCTAATTCCCAATCCTACATTTCCCCTTTTTCCCCTACACCCTCATTCCCCTCCCTTCACTTCCCCTAAAACACTCCCCACCCCTGCTTCCCAATCCTACATTTCCCCTTTTCCCCCTTCACCCTCATTCCCCCTCCCTTCACTTCCCTCAACAAAATACTCCCCCTCCCCTGCTTCACAATCCTACATTTCCCCTTTTTCCCCTACACCCTCATTCCCCTCCTTTTACTTACACTAAAACACTCCCCCTCCCCTGCTTCCCCATCCTACATTTTCCCCTTCACCCTCATTTCCCCTCCCATCACTTCCTATACTTTCCATCCCATAATTTCCCCCACTTATCCAACTTCCTCTACCCTAATTTTCCCTTATCTTATTTCCCGTCACTTCAACTACACCCCGTCTCCTTATTTCATCTAACTTTCCCTACTTCTCCATCTCTCACTTCCACTTCCCTTACTTCCCCTACTTCTCCTCCCTCCCCTGCCCCTACTTCCCCTACTTCCCTTCTCCACATTTCCCTTTCTTTCCCTTTCTTTCCCTTCCAGTATTTCATTTCATTTCCCTCCCATATTTCCCATCACTTCCTCTATTACCCCTACCCTTACTTCCCCTCATTTTCCCTACTTCCCCTGCCCAAGACTACAAAACCCTAAAAATGGCGAAAATTTGAAAAAAATGAAAAAATTTTTCCCTTTTTTTGAAGGTCAATTATTATTATTATTATTGAATATTATTTTTATTATTTTCATAATTGAAAAAATGTTGGCCCACCTTTTAATCTAAAGGTCTCTAAAGGTAAAAAAAGCTGAACTCTGTTGAGGACATCATTTTGTTTCATTGGTATTAAAATATAAAATATCACCCCCTTCTTCTCCGTAATAATAGGTCCTTACCAAATTTCTTAAAAAATTAAATCTCTTAAAAAATATTCTTAAGTAATAAAATGCGCTTTTCAGTCATTATCGAGAAAAACAGCTTTTAAAAAATCCACTCACGTTACATGGACCGCGATACGTGAGACTTTTACTCTCAAGTAGATCAGGCGGTAGCTCTCCGAGTTTGTAACTGGAGAGTCCGGGCTCAATTCCTGCTGACATTTTGTGCAATTTTTTTTTATTCAATTTTTTGTTATTGCAATTGACTACTGAATTTATTAAAATCAATCCGAAATATTTACTTTTAACCAATTCTTTTTGTATAAAAAATTGGATTTTTCAAAACAATAATTCATTATGCAATTTTTTGTTAAAAAACATCCCTATAATTTCAAAATATGAGTATCATAATAATAATATAACATTTCTTTCATTTATATTCTATTTTCATATAATTTAATTATCATTTTATTTTATTTATCTTTATCTTATATGAAACTAATAATAACCAAAATATTAATGTTCAATTAATCAATTAAATAAAAAAATAGTTAACGTGAATATTTTGGTTTGATATAAATAAATTCAGTAGTCAATTACGATGAAAAAAATCGAATGAAAAAAAATGGCAAAAAATGCAGGCAGCAGGAATCGAGCCCGGACATTCGGGTTACGAACTCGGAGCACTACCTCCTGATATAATCGGAAGTTAAAAGTCTCTAGTATCGTGCTCCATGTAACGTGATTTTTTTTAAGTCATTTCTTTCGATAATGGCTTCTATCTATTTCTATCAATTTTTATTAATTTTTATCAATTACTTGAGGACGAATTGGAGGTGCTGAATGTACAAGTCTGCCCGATATCAAGCTGCCTTTATCTTTTTTTGCTCGAACCCATTCATGGCCCAAAACTCTATCCAACGTCAACCTGAGTGTGATATCCGGCTCGAGAATGTGTCGTACAATGCTCTTAGCTTGGGAAGTGACTGAGTCACGTACTCTTGATCTGAATATCCAATTTCTGGACATCTGGTCCTTCAAAAGTTTCCTCAAATTTGAATCATCAAATGGCATTGAGGCATTCAACATGATGAAGAGAATAATTCCCAGGGACCAGACATCTGCCAATTTTGGATTGTAGGGTGTTCCAGAGACCACTTCCGGTGCTGCATAGGCCGCTGAACCACAGTAGGTTTGACTCAAAACGCGTCGACCTTCGTCATCTATGCAAAATCTAATCCATAAAATACAAATTTATTAGAAGCTCTACAATTTTAAATGGAAAAAATCCTCTTTTGCTCCGCTGGGAATCGAACCCACGTCTTCCGATCGACAGTCGGGTGCTCTACCCACTGAGCTACTGGAGAGATCAAGAATTCTTCTTCCTTTATTCACATTATTAACAAAAATAGGAAAAGGAACCCAATTTTTTTTATTTTTCTTTCACTAGGAGTTATTTTGTGTTTGTTGTATCCTATAGATATCCTAGGATTATCGGAATTTTAGGCCGTTGACAAACTACGTCACACTATTTTAAAATACTCTCCCCCCCCCCTCAAAAAAAATGAAAGAGAAACTATACATACATAAAATTTTTAATTCTTCATGAAAATGGGGGAATAATAAGGAAATAATTTTTTTTTTTAAAGGTATAGGTATGATATTAAATTCAATTTGATACGTTAAGACTTCAAGTATAAATTTTAATATTGTCTTTTTTTAACAAAATAGTTCAATAACGTTTTAAAAATATCGTTGACTTTTCTAACCTACAAAAATGAATATTCCACGAAATGTTCGAATTTTCAGCTAAATGGTCGAAATTTCAACAACACAAAATTAAACTTCAACCAAAAACCGTTCCATTTCCAACCAAATAATTGAATTTTCTCTCCAAAAAATTGATTTTTTTGAAAGAGAATTGAGTTTTCAACAAAAAAGTTCATTTTCAATCAAAAAGACGGATTTTGAACAAAATACATGAATTTTATACCAAATACTTGAATTTCAAATTATAAAGCACAAATTTTAAACCAAAAATGAAATAGTTTAATTTCCAGATAAAAAGCTAATTTTTAACAAAAGAAAATCGGATCTTCAACAAAATAGTTAAATTTTCAACCAAAGAGGTAAATATAATAAAATTAGTTTTTATCAAATTAGTTTAACTTTCAACCAAGCAGTTGAATTTTCCACCAGAGAATACGAATTTTTAAGAAAATATATGAAAATTCAACAAAATTTTTGAATTTTCAACAAGGAAAGATAAGTTTTCAACCAAGAACTATTCTGCCAAAAAAGATGACTTTTCAATCCAAAGAGACGAATTTTCAAAAAAGTGTTGAAAAAAAGTTTTTTTTTCAAAAAGTTCATTTTCAATCTCGTTTTCAATTAAAAAGACGATTTTTCAACAAAATACATTAATTTTATACCAAATACTTGAATTTTCAACTTATAAAGTAAAAGTTTTTAACCAAAAATGGAATAGTTAAATTTTTAGGTGAAAAATGAATTTTTAGCAACCAAAAAAACGAATTTTCAACAAAAAAGTTAAATTTTCAAACAAAAAGGTAAATAAAATAAGTTTTTAACAAATAGGATTTCAACTCAGAAAATGAATTTTCCGCCAAGAACATTAATGTTATACAAACAAAATTTAAAATAATATAATTATGAATATTCAACAAAATTGCTGAATTTTTGGAAAACAGTGGAATTTTCAACGAACTATTCTACTAAAAAAGATGAATTTTCAATCAAAAGGGACAAATTTTCCATCCAAACAGACGAACTTTCAACAGAACAGTTGAATTTTCGAAAAAATTAACGTTTTAACAAAATAGTTGAATTTTCAACCTACAAAAATGACTTTTCAACCAAACGGTCGAATATTGAAAAAAAAGGATTAAACTTCAACCAAAAACAATTCGATTTTCACAAAAAATGTAATAGTTAACATTTCAAACAAAAAATATAAAAGGTAACATTTCTACCAAAAGAGATGAATTTTCAACCAAGAAAGATTTTTTATTCAAAAAAGAAAAAAAATGTGAACCAAATTGTTGCATTTTTTAACCAAAAAGGCGAAAGCTCCACAAAAAAGTTGAATTTCCTACCCAAAAATACAAATTTTTAACCAAAATCGTAAATTTTTAATCAAATGGTGAAATTTTAAACTAAAAGTGATAAATTTTGAACCAAAAATAGAAAAGTTTAATTTTTAGACCAAAAAATTGATTTTCCAACAAAACAAAAACGAATTTTCAAACAAAAAGTTTAAACCTCAACCAAAAAAGTTAATTCTTAACAAAGCAGTTCAACTTTCAACCAAGTAGTGAAATTTTCCACTAAAACTATCATTTTTCAAACAGAAATTGAATAGTTAAATTTTTAATTAAAAACTGACTTTTCTACTAAAAACGATCAATTTTGAACAAAAAATTGAATAGTTAAATTTTCAGTTGAAAAAATTATTTTCTAACAAAAACAAAAGAAGTTAATTCTTAACGAAGAAGTTTAAATTTCAATCAAGTACTTGAAGTTGCAACAAAAAAAAAAGAATTCTGAATTCAACATTTAATAGTGGAATTTTCAAATAAAAACTATCATTTTTCAAACAGAAATGGAACAGTTAAATTTTCAATTAAAAAACCGAATTTTCAACAAAATAATTAATTCTTAAAGCAATAAAATAAATGGTCAATAAATTATTTAAAGTTTCGACCAAGTAGGTGAATTTTTAATGAAAAATAAAATAGTTGGTATTTCAAAAAAAAAAAAGATCTTAATTTTAAATAAAAAAACAGTTAAATTTAACCAAGAAAAAATTAATTCTCAAAGAAGAATATAATAGTTGATTAATTCTTAACCAAAGAGATGGATCGTCAACTAATAAAATGATTTTTTAACAAAGATCTTTCAATCAAGAAGTTGAATTTTTAATCCAGAAGAATAATCATCTACCAAAAAAAGAAGAATTTACAACAAAATATATAAATTTTCAACCAAATAGTTGAATTTTCATTTATAAACGATCAATTTTCAACCAAAAATGGAATAGTTAAACTTAGGTTAAAAATTATTTTAAAAAACGAATCTTCAACTAAATACTTAAGTTTTCGACTAATAAAATTAATTTTTAAAAGAGTAGTAAAACTTTCAACTTTTCAACAAAAAAAGAAAATATATGAATTTTCAACAAAATAGTTGAATTTTCATTTAGATGTAATAAATTTTCAATCAAAAAAGGAATAGTTAAAGTTTTAGTTAAAAAAAATGAATTTTCAACCAAAAATTTCAATCTTCGACTAAAAATATTAATTTTTGACAAAGTATGTAGTTAAACTTTCAACCAAGTAGTTGAATTCTTAATCCAGAAGAATAGTTTTTACCAAAAAGACGAATTTACAATAAAAAATATAAATTTTCAACCAAATAGTTGAATTTTCATCAAAAAAATATCAATTTTGAACCAAAAATGAAATAGTTAAATTTTTATTTAAAAAATTTATTTAGAAAAACGAATTTTTAACTAATCAGTTCAATCTTCGGCCAATAAGATGAATGTTTAACAAGTAGTACAACTTTCAACTTTGTGCAACAAAATGTATAAAGTTTAAACCAAATAGTTGAATTTTCATTTAAATGTAATAAATTTTCAATAAAAAATGGAATAGTTAAAGTTTTAGTTTAAAAAAATGAATTTTCAACCAAAAAGTTCAATCTTCGACTAAACATATTAATTTTTGACAAAGTATGTAGTTAAACTTTCAACCAAGTAGTTGAATTCTTAATCAAGAAGAATATTTTTTACCAAAAAGACGAATTTACAACTAAAAATATAAATTTTCTACAAAATACTTGAATTTTCAGTTGAAAACGATCAATTTTGAACCAAAAATGGAATAGTTAAATTTTTATTTAAAAAATTTATTTAGAAAAACGAATTTTTAACTAATCAATTCAATCTTCGACCAATAAGATGAATGTTTAACAAGTAGTACAACTTTCAACTTTGTACAACAAAATGTATAAAGTTTAAACCAAATAGTTGAATTCTCATTGAGAAGTAATTCATTTTGAACCAAGAATGGAATAGTTAAAGTATAAGTAAAAAGAAAATTTTCGAAGAAAAAAAATATTGTCAACCAAATAGTTCAATCTTCGATCAATAAAATAAATTTTTCAACAAAGTAGTTCAACTTTCAACCAAGTAATTTTTTGTTTCAACCAAAAAATATGAATTTTCAATAAAAAATATATTTTTTGTACTTTCAATTTAAAGCGACCAATTATCAGCCAAAAATAGATCAGTTCAATTTTCAGTTGAGAAAATTAATTTTTAACTTTTAAAAACCGAATTTTCAGCAAAATATTTGAATCTTCAATCAAATAGTCGAATTTATAACTAAAAGAGATCTATTCTGAACCAGAAATATTACAGTAGACTTTTCAATAATAAAGAATTAACTTTCAACGAAAAAAAAAAAGATTTTTTTACTGGATTCTATTCATTCAGTTCGCATTTAAGCGAAAAGAACGAAAAAAGGGGAAGTTACTTTTAAGAGAAGGGGGAAAAAGAGGAATTCTTTGAAAAAAGGGGAAAAGTGGGGAATAGGTGAAAGATTGTAAAATCTGTATTTAGATGCTTTATTTGTAAAATAAAATCCTGGTAGTGTGACGTAGTTTTTGATATATCCTTTTTTTTATAGATGTTTGTGATTTTTGAATATTTTTTTATATCGGTACCTCCATACTATAAATATCCAATTTGGGGTTAGCAGTCTAAACTCTACAATCTCGTTTTTTGCTGGCCCGCAGCGCCACGTCCCGGCAGCGGCGTTAGGTGCCAACACAAGATGATATTTGAGAGTTTAGACTGCTAACCCCAGATTGGAGAGTTTAGACTGCTAACCCCAAATTGGAGAGTTTAGACTTCTAACCCCATATTGGAGAGTTTAGACTGTTAACCCCAGATTGGAGAGTTCAGAATTCTAACCCCAGATTGGAGAGTTAGAGACAGCTAACCTCAGAATGGAGAGTATAGACTGCTCACCCCAGTTTAGATTTCTAACCCCAGATTGGAGAGTTTATATTTCTAACCCCAGATTGGAGATTTTAGACTGCTAACCACCAGATTGAAGAGTTTAGACTTCTAAACCCAGATTGGAAAGTTTAGACCGCTAACCCCTGAATGGAGAGTATAGACTGCTAACCATCAGATTGAAGAGTTTACACTTCTGAACCCAGATTGGAAATTTTAGACTGCTAACCCCTGAATAGAGAGTATAGACTGCTAACCCCAGATTGGAGAGTTTGGATGGCTTACCCCAGATTGGAGAGTTTAGACTGCTAACCCCTCAGATTAAAGAGTTTATACTGCTCACCCCAGATTGGAGAGTTTATACTGCTAACCCCAGATTGAAGAGTTTCGACTTCTAACCCCAGATTAGAGAGTTTAGACTGCTAACTCCCAGATTGAAGAGTTTAAACTTCTAACACCAGATTGGAGAGTTGAGACTGCTAACCCCTGAATGGAGAGTATAGACTCCTGACCCCAGATTGGAGAGTTTAGACTTCTAACCCCAGATTGGAGAGTTTAGACTGCTAACCCCTGAATGGAGAGTATAGACTGTTTACCCCTGAATGGATAGTATAGACTGCTTACCCCAGATTGGAGAGTTTAGACGGCTACCCCAGATTGGAGAGTATAGCATGAGGTACCAATATACAAAAATCATTTTATAATACCTGGCAAATCCAAAATCCGCAAGCTTCACATTGAACTTGCGAGAGAGTAAAATATTTTCGCATTTCAGATCACGATGAGCAATATTTTTTCCGTGAAGATAGTGGAGACCCGAAGCCATTTGTCGGAACCACAATTTCGTTTGTTGTTCTGGTATTGCTCCATTTTTCTTCACAAAGTCTAACAAATCTCCATTATCAGCGTAACGCATAAAGATAAAGACTCTTGGGCCACGCTGAAGAATACTATGTACCTATAATTTGAAACAAAAAAATAAAAGGCCATGTATCACTTGTCAGATTTCTACCTTACCGACAATTTTCTTTCGCTCAACTCATGTGAGAAACGAGAGATTGGGTTTAAAATTTGTGAAATTAAATAAAAAGCATTTAGGGAGGTTTGTCTGGTCTTAAATGCTTATAATTGCAAAAAAGAAATTGTCAAAATTTTTTTTTTTAATTTCTAATTATAAATATTTTAAGGTGGAAATGAAAATGATCGCACGTCTGTTTTTTTTTTAACTTGATTTTTGTTTTTAATTACTATATACATGAAGAAATTCTGATAACATTATATGGTAAATATTGGTTAACAATATCAACATTTTTTTAATAGATTTTATGGTGGTACTGTACAATTTTATTGCGATCCAGAATAATTAAACGTTAGTAGTTTAATTTTAATTAATTTTAATAAGAACAATTAAAAGTACTTTTATATATTTTTTTAAATTCTCTTAAACAAACTATTCTTCGTTGATATTTATATCAAATTTGTAAATTGAAATTTACAAATAAGTAATTTTATATCATGATAAACTTGATTTCTGAATGTTTCTAATCATTATTGATAAACATTTTGCAATTACACAATAATTTCTAAACTTTTTCACACTTTCAAAGAGATGAGAAAAATGAAATTATGGACAAAAACTTAAAATATCTTAATTGAAGAAATGTTTTATTTCAAAAGATTAATAATTTTAAGTTTTCAAAATTTCAAAACATCTCGAAAAAGAATCTGGAAAATTGCAAGACCATTTTTTTAATCAAATCGAAAAAATGTCTTAAGATTCCTGGGAAAATATCAAATGATCTTTTATTTTCAAAAATGAATTTTAAGAGAAAATTATTGAAAAAGCTTTCAAAATGTTGAAAAATAACGTAAAAGATTTTAAAGAAGATTTTTTCAATTTTGCAAGATTTCAATATTTTAGGAAAAATTTAAGTAAGTTCAAGAAATATTTAGAGGCTTTGAAGAGACTTGAAACAATTTTAAAATAAAATGTAGATTTTCGAAAGATTTTTAAAAGAAGAAGCTTTTTAAGAATTTTGAAAATTTTCAAAAGAATAAATTTTTTTTAACATTCCTGGAAAAATTTCAAATGATTTTTTTTTCTGGAAAATTAACCATAAAAGTAAATTGAAAAATATTTCAAACAATTTCTCAAAATTTCGAGAAAAAAATGGTAAAAGAGTTAAAAGAGAAATTTTTCAATTTTACAAGATTACAACATTCTAGAACAAATTCGAGTAAGTTTAAGAAATATTTAGAAGCTTCGAAAAGATTCGAAAATAATTTAAATCTTTAAACGATTAAAAAATTTTTTTAATGTGGTTTTTAAAGATTTCGAAAAAAAGAAGCTTTTTAAGAATTTTGAAAAGTTTCGAGAGAATAATCATTTTTTTAAGACTCCCGGAAAAATGTAAAATAATTCTTTTTCTGACAAATAATTTTTAAAGTAAATTCAAAAATATTCCAAAATATTTCAAATGATTACCTAAAATTAGATTTTTGAATATTTTGAAAGAAAAAGCTTTTCAAGAATTTTGAATATTTTTAAGAGAATAACCATTTTTTAAAGATTCCTGGGAAATTTTTCAATGTGTCTTGTTGCTGAAAGATAATTTTTGAAGTGAACTGAAAAATATTTCAAAAGACTTGAAATGATTTCCCAAAATTAGATTTTTGAAGATTTTGAAAATAAAAGCTTTTTAAGAATTTCGGAAAGTTTCAAAAGAATAAAAATCGTTTTTTAAGATTCATGGGAAAATTTCAAAAGATTTCAAACAATTTCTTAAAATTTTGAAAAAAAAATGGAAGAGAAATGCAAGATTACAACAATTTAGAACAAATTCAAGTCGGTTTAAGAAATATTTAGAAGCTTTGAGAAGATTGAAAAAATAATTAAAGCTTGAAAAGATTTCTACAAAATTTTAAACAATATGTAGATTTTTTAAGATTTCGAAAAATAAGGTTTTTAAGCATTTCGAAAAGTTTCAAGAGAATAATTTTTTTTTGGTTCCTGCAAAAATTTAAAATGAGTTTTTTAGTGAAAAATTAATTTTAAAAGTAAATTGAAGGAGATTTCGAAAGATTTCAAAAAATTTCCTAAAATTTTAGAAAGGAATTTAGACGATTTTAAAGTAATATTGTTCCATTTCATAAGGTTACAAAATTTTAGAAAAAATTAAAGTAATTTTGAGAGATATTTAAAAGTTTTTCAAAGATTTTGCAATAATTTAAAACTTTAAAATATTGAAAAAAAAATTTTTTCTAATGTAGCTTTTTGAATACTTCGAGAATAAAGCTTTTTAAGAATTTTAAAAAGTTTCAAGAGAATAACAATTTTTTTTAAGATTCCTAGGAAAATTTTTAATGATATTTTCTAGTAAAAAATTAATTTCAAAACTAATTTAAAAAAGATTTTAAAATATTTCCAATGATCACCTTAAATTATGAAAAAGAATGTAAAATATTTCAAAGCTAAATTTTACTATTCTGCAAGATTAAATTTTTTTTTTGATTCGAGTAAGTTTGAGGTATATTTAGAAGTTTTAAAAAGATAACAAATAATTTAAAACTTGTAAAGATTTCATCAAATTTAAGACAAAATGTAAATTTTGGACGATTTCAATAGAAGAAACTTTTTAAAAATTTTGAAAAGTTTGAAGAGAATAAAAAAAATTTTGGAAGCTTCATGAGAAATTGATTAATATTTTTTTGCTGCAAAAATAACAATAAAAGTAAATTGAAAAACAAAAAAATTTTCCATTTTGTAAGATTACAAAATTGTAAAAAAAAGTGCGAGAAAGTTTTAGAGATGCTTAGAAGTTTTTCAAAGATTTTGAAAGAATTTAAAACTTGGAAATATCTCAAAAAATTCAAAACAAAATATAAAGTTTTGAAAATTTTGAATTAAAAATTCGAAGCTTTTAAGAATTTTGAAATGTTTCGAAAAAATAAACAACAATAATTCGAGTCAGTTCAAAAGATGATTGAAATTTCATCCCTTTTGATAGAAATATCATTTTTTAGGTTAAAAATGCAACTGTTCGGTAAAAATGTAAACCTTCTTTGTTAAAAATGTAACAGTATGGTTGAAAAATAAACTATTTTTTTAAAGATTAAACTACTTTGTGAAAAATTAGTCTTTTTCGGATAAATTCAACTGTTTAATATAAAATTTTTAAAAAATTTTGTTGAAAATTCAATTTTTTGGTTGAAGATTAACTTTTTTGTTGAAATTTTTATTTGACGTATCTGTAATCTTCAACAGTCCATTTGAATTTTCTCAAGAATCTTACAAAAATTACATTTAAATAAACTTCCAAACAAAAAAACTTAAAAAATTAATAGGTATTCCAAATTTGCATTTTTATGAAAAATTGTCTATCCCCTCAAATCGAAAAACTACTCGCACGCATAGCGCGCAATTGATAATGCTAATAAATACAAAAATAGTTTTTTTTTAAAAGCCACCTCTCTGATTTACTAGATAACATTATGAAAATTGCATCATTTCTTAGTAATTGAATACAAAATTTGAGTTTAAAAAAAAAACACTTTTCCGATTATTTTCATATTCATCTTGATATATTCGTGATGTGACAGGGGACCATATTCAATAAAAAATATAGATAAAAAAATTTGAGAAAATGTTTACCATATAACGTTATGAAATTTTCATCATTTCTTAGTAATTAAATACAAAAATCGACTTTTTTCAAAAATTGTCCGACCCATTATTGTTAAAGTATTGAAAAAATATCCTCGGATTCGATTTTTTACACGTTTTTTTTACCTGAATGATATGCGGACTCTCGATTTTGGTCAAAATTTCTAGTTCGCGGGGAAAAAATTTATCTAAAAAATCTGGAGGGGCCTTTTCCTTGTCGAAAATTTTACAGGCAAGTTTCATTTTCTTCGGATTGACTCCATCTGAGAATTCGGCCAAGTGGACGGTCGCATAAGAACCCTGATATTAAAAAATATAAGGGTTATCAAAACAAAAACGAATTTTTGTTTGTTTGAAAACTGCAAATGCTCAACCTGTCCGATTTTTTTCCCAAGGAAATAGCCACGTTGCTCAAGAGCATTTACTTCCGAGTTTCGAGGGCTTAACCGTGAGGCCATACCAAAATTTCTGCATTGGAAAATCACTGCCACCTGATCATTCCTAAACCTTCTTCGTTAATTTTTTTCTTTCCGTTTAAAACGATCCCTTTCCGACTAAAAATGTAACAAGAATTAAAAAGTAATTAGGGAGCGGATTAGAGAAACTGTGAATTTAGCTGACGAACGCAGCTCCGCTCTCACATGCGGAGAATCCCGGTTAGACCAGCTGCAAGCGTGCGCATCCACGCGAGGCGCACGCGTCCTCACGCAACGCGCATGCGTCCCCACGCCAAGCGCACGCGTACTCTCTGCCGGGCCGACGGTTCTCAACATGTGAGAGCCGAGCTGCGTCCTTCAGCTAACTTCACAGTGGCTCTAATCCGCTCCCTGAAAATTAAATAAATTAAATTGAATAAAATAGAAATTAATTACCAAATTTTTAAGAAATCCCCGTCTTCTTCGCGAAGGATATGTGAATCCGCATAATTTCCCATATGGAAGTGGAAAAATTTATCGATGCATTCAATTCTAAATGTACAATTTTTTGTGAATAAAGAAACATGATCGTGAAGTTAGAAAACAATAGGATTTTAGGAAACTAATCATTTTTGAGCTGATACGAATATGAATTTGCAATTCTAGCAACTAAAAGCGAAAATTGAACTTTGGAAAAAAATGTGGACAATACCTTATAACCTGGCTTGAAAGATATTAGAGTGAGTAAAATTTTTTTTTTAATTGGATTGATCAGGAGATTAATAGTCTCTTTGTACGACCTGACATTATTCCAGGCAGCTGTCAGCACTAGAATTTTGGTCGTTGATCCTGGTTTTGATGAGAGACGGATTAAAAAAAAAGTATATGCTTGTCATTCAAAAACTGCCATTGTGCGAAACTAGAAAACAAATGAGCGATTTCGAGAAGCCTAAAATGATTAGAATTTCGATTTTTTCACTTTTATTTAATTCACTTTTAATTTTTATTATAATTAGAATCATCAATCGCGCGCTAACCGGTCGTATAATTTTTCGATTTGAGGAGAAAAATAATTTTTTATACAAAATAAACATTTCTAATAACTATTTATTATTTAAGTATATTTTTAATTTCTTTCCAGGATGAATATAATTTTCCTCAGATTATTGTGAAAATTTAAAAAAACTTTTTGAAGATTTCAGATGTGTCGAAAAAGAATCTAAAAAAATTTTAAGAAATTTTCTTTTTCTTTTAGAAGTTTGGAAGTACTTTAAAAATATTTTATAAATTTTCGGAAATCTTTTGAAGTTAAAAAATATTTGTAATCTCTTTAAAACTTCTCAAATTCCAAAATATTTTTCAAATTGACTCGAACTTTTTCTAAAATATATTTAAAATTCTGAAAAATTAAAAAATTGCCTTGAAATCTTTCACATTCTTTTTTGACAATTTTGGAAATCTTTTCAAATGTTTTGAAGTCTTTTTAAATATTCTATTAAAATTAGTTTCTCAAAGTAAAAAATCATGTTGAATTTTCCTACGAATGTACAGAAAATTGGTTGATTCTTTTAAAAGCTTTCGAAATTCTTAAAAAGTTTCTTTTTTCCGAAATTTTCAAGAATCTACATTTTTCCAATAAAAATTTGCTTTAAAGTCTTTCATATTCTTTTTTGACAATTTCGGAAAACTTTAAAAATAACCTCATAAAATTAATTATTCAAAATATAAAATCATTCTAAACTTTCTTAGGAATCTCGAAAAAAAATTTGATTCTCTTGAAGCCTTTCAAAATTCTTAAAACGTTTCTTTTTGTCCGAAATTTTAAAAAATCTACATTATTCCTAAAACATTGAAAATTGGTTGCTTCACTTAAAACCTTTAAAAATTCTTTAATAGCTTTTATCTTCATAATTATCAAAAATCGACAGATAATTTTTTGATTCCCTGGAAACCTTTCAGTAATCTTAAAACGCTTTTTTGCGAAATCTTCCATAATCTATATTTTAAAAAAATTGTAGAGCTTGACAAGAAACAAATTTTTTTTTAATCATTTCAAAATATATTTTATTGTTAAACTCATTCGAATTTTTTTTGAAATTCTATAATCTTCCAAATTTAAAAATTTTTCTTTAAAGTCTGTACATTCTTTTCCAAAATTTTAGGAAATCATTAGAAATGTTTTGAAACGTTTTGAAATATTTTTCAATATTTTCTTAAAATTAATTTTTCAAAATAAAAGATCATTTCAAATTTCCTTAAGAATCTAGAGAAAAATTGTCGATTCTTTTGAAACTTTTCGAAAATCTTGAAAAGAGATTTTTTCCAAATTTTCAAAAATCTACATTTTTAAAAATAAAATAAATGTCATTAAAATCTTCCAAATTCTTCTTTTAAAATTTTGAACACCTATTTAAATATTCTCTTAAAATTAATTTTTCAAACTGAAAAATCATTTTAAACTTTCCTAGGAATCTACAGATAATTTTTTCATTCTCTTAAAATCTTTGGAAATTCTTAAGATACTTTTTCTTTCGAAACCTTCAAAAATCCACATTAAAAAAAATTTGAAAGCCATACAAGTTTTAAATCATTTTGAAATCGTTTCGAAATTTCAAAATATCTCTTATTGTTAAATTTATTCGATTTAAAAAAAAAAATATTTTATAGTCTTGCAAATTGTAAAGTTTTTCTTTAAAATCTTCTACATTCTTTTTCGAAGTTTTAGGAAATCATTTGAAATGTTTTGAAATATTTTTCGGTATTCTCTTAAAATTAATTTTTCAAAATATAAGTTCATTTTGAATTTTCCTATGAATCTGAAAAAAATTTTTTAGATTCTCTTGAAACTTTTAAAAATTCTTAAAAAGCTTCTTCATTCAAAATTTTCAAAAATCTACATTTTTCAAAAAAATAAAAAAACTTAAATTGCCTTGAAATCTTCCAGATTCTTTTTTTTTAATTTTGGATTTCTTTTCAAATATTCTCTTAAAATTAATTTTTCAAAATGAAAAATCATTTTAAATTTTCCTAGGAAGATAATTTTTTTATTCTCTTGAAACCTATGAAAATTTTTTAAACGCTTTTTTTCGAAATCTTCAAAAGTCTACATTTAAAAAAATGAAAGGTTCACAAGTTTTAAATTATTTTTGAATTATTGCAAAATTTCAAAATATCTCTTATTGTTAAATTTATTCGAATTTTTTCTAAAATTGTGTAAAATTTTTCTTTAAAGTGTTCTACATTCCATTTCGAAATTTTAGGAAATCATTAGAAATATTTTCGAATTAAAATTTAGAATTAATTTTTCAGCAAAAAAATTATTTGAAATTGTTTCAGGAATCTAAAAATAAAATTATTCTCTTCAAATTTTTCAAAATTCTTTAAAAGCTTGTGTTTTCAGAATCTTAAAAAATCTACATTTCGTTTTGAATTTTTTGAAATCTTTTGAACATTTGAATTATTTTTGAACCTTTTCGAAATTGCTAAAACTTCTAAATATCTTTTTAAATAATTCCAAATTTTCCTGAAACTGTTTAAAATCCTGCAAAATAAAAAAAAATTGTCCTAAAATCTTCCAGATTCTTTTTCGACATATTTGGAATATTTAACAGTTCAAATTAAAATTTTCACTTCTATCAATAATATTTAGAAACATGTAAAAATATATTTTACCATGAAATAAAATTACCTTTTTAGACATTTTTATTTACAAAATTGATGGTACATAAATTCGTAATTTCTTTAATAGATAAGAAAAACTGAGAATAGCCACTAACAGTAAAGGAAAATTTTTGTTTATTTTCAAAAAGAGAAAAATACAATTTTTTCAAGAAAAAAAATGGTTAGGGATCTTAAAAAGCATCAAATAGTAATTCAAAAAGATTTCGCAAAAATGTTTAGGTCCTTTTTCAGAAAATTACAATAAATTTTCATACTATTTGATAATAAAGTGCAATCCGCAATAATTCCCATAGATTTAAATGAATTCCAAGAGATTTTAAAAAATTGTCAGAACATAAAAAACTTCTGAAAATTTCAATAAAAATTACGTATGAGATTTTTAAGAATCCGATTTTATTTTAATTTCATTTATTCGAAAATAATTGTATTCATTGTATACTAAATTACTAAAAGTATTACTAAAAGTAAATAAAATAAATTCAATTCGAAACGCATTGAATCCCTAACGTTTCAAGCAAAAAGATGGCATTTTCAAAAAGAAAGAATGAATTTTTAACCAAGTAATTAAATTTTCAACCAAAAAAGATTCTAATCTTGAATCAAAAAGAGTTTAATTCAACATAAAGACTAATTTTCAAGAAAAAACCTTAATTTTCAACCAAGATAGGTTTCTTTGTTTTAAAAGGAATAAAAATTCAACCAAACTGTTCAATTTTCGAGCCAAAAAGATAAATTTTCTACAAAGCAGATGAAATTTCAAATTGAAAATATGAATTTTCATTAAAAGTTAATTTTCAACCAAATAGTTAAATTTTATAACAAAATAGTTGAATTCTCAACTACAGAGATGAATCTTTAACAACAAAAAATGAATTTTTAAGAATGTTGTTTAACTTTTATCCAATTAGTTAATTTTTCAATCAAAAAATAAATTTTTTTCGCCTTTCCCCTATTCCCCTCTTTTCACCCTCTTCTCGTTTTTCTACTCAATTGCTTTTTTTTTGTAGAAAATTAATCTTCTTGGTTGAAAATTCAACTTTGGTTAAAAGTTGAACTAGAAAATTAATAATTTATTTTTTAGATTGAAGATTTATCATTTTAGTTGGAAATTCGTCCCTTTGGCTGAAAAGTAACTATTTTGTTAAAAATTCGCTGTTTTGGTTGAAAATTCATCTATTTTGTTGAAAAGGCAAAATTTGATTAATTAAAAAGCTTCCCAAAATTAATTTAATATAGTACCCACGCTAATTTTATTTAAGAGAATTTATTTTTCTTATTTTCCCTGTTGTCCGAAATTTTAGGGAATTTTTCTGTTTGAAGCGTTTTCCTGTTTATCTCTTTATGTAATTGATAGCTTCGTATGGCATTTGATATTTTTCGGCATACAAAAATTTGAGATCTTGTACTTTGAAACGTGCTTTCAGTAGACAAAAATGTTAGATTTGTGATATGCAGAACTACGCAAGAAAAGGCGATCAGTAATTAAAATATTAAATTGTTTCTATTCAAACTGAATGACTGATAGTTTTACTTTGTTTCATGAATAAACTAAACAAACATTATCATTTTTCATAAAAAAGCTATTTTTGTTTTATCCAATTTGAATATTCGCGGCACTTACTCTACAGAAACTAGCGCTACCTAGCGACAAGTCCCTATTAGGTTATTTCATAATCACTACCTATTCAGAAGATATTAACATATCGTCTGCTATCGCTAATACTAATACTGAATATATTATTTCAGAGTTTTAAAACAGGACGCAGGTTTCCGGCCGCACGGTTGAATATTTTTGTCTGATTTCT
This sequence comes from Andricus curvator, assembly GCA_932195095.1. Classification (NCBI taxonomy): domain Eukaryota; kingdom Metazoa; phylum Arthropoda; class Insecta; order Hymenoptera; family Cynipidae; genus Andricus; species Andricus curvator. The sequence goes on from CAKNYM010047735.1 coordinate 138,316, forward strand.
TGCATACATCAAAAAGAAAAGAACAATAGCAGTGAAGCTCAGTGTTAGCTGTGTCTGCATTTTCTCTGCATGCCTATCGACCCTTTTCAAACGCCACAAGGCAGATAACCCGGAGCAAGGCGAATTAACCGGAACGAATGAACCTTTCATTCTTATGAAATTAAGGCCAGTTAGAAAAACTGAAATTATGAAAGCAAGACTTGACTCAATTTTAATTGGCAGAATTATTTGATTCATATAATTTCAACAAATTGAAAGAAGGATTCACGAAAATCGGTTAATATTTGCAGTAATAATAGAAATGTTAAAGTGCATACAAAAGTATAGCCATACGCCAGATACACCGCAGCGTTTCGAATCATCTGGAATGAATGACTTTCATATTCCTATTATTATTACAAATATTAACCGTTTTTCATGAATCTTTTTTTCACTTTCTTCAAATTATATGGATAAACTAATTCTGCTCAT
>CAKNYM010047735.1:138796-154564 GCA_932195095.1 Andricus curvator
TGTAACCGGCTTGAATCTCATAACAATGAAAGGGTCATTCGTTCCAGTTAATTCGACACGCTGCGGTGTATCTGGCTATACTTTCGTATGCACTTCAACATTTCTATTATTATTGCAAATATTAACCAATTTTCATGAATCTTTTTTTCACTTTCTTAAAATTATATGGATAAATTAATTCTGCTCATTAAAACTGAATCAAGCCATGCTTTCATAATTTCAGTTTTTGTAACCGGCTTGAATCTCATAACAATGAAAGGGTCATTCGTTCCGTAAAATTCGACTCGCTCCGGGGTGTCTGCCTCGTGGCATTCGACAAGGATTCATAAGCACGCGGTGAAAATGCACACATCTAACACTGAGCGTCACTGCTATTGTTCTTTCCTTTTTGATCCCGTTTTATAACTCTAATAAATCTCCTCAAATCGTGATTTGAAGCTATATGGTATGTGGGAAAATTAGATTGTCTACACTGTGATATTATTATAAAAACGCAAGTTCCGGCCTCAAATCAGTAAATTAAACGCGATTTTAATAGTTATGATCTCTACAATTATTTTTATGACGAGAAAGTAAAAAAATACTGGATTTACATTTTTTGTATTTGTTTGCTTTTGGAGGTTCTAGATAATGTCTACCAAACAGCTTTATCAAGCGATATTTTAGAGTAATGTACTTTGTCATTACTTAAAAACAGCACGTAACTAAATAAAGGATGTTTCCTATTTCCGATCATGAATTTTATTTTTTGAATAACTTGAAAAAATGTGTTTTTTTATTATAAGTGTCTTTAGATATTATTTTCTATTTTTCAGTAACTATTCACTTAAATAATCAAATCGATTTTTTCTCAAGGATTTTATTATTTAATTGAATAGCTTTTAAAAAATGAAAATAACATCCAGAAACACTTATGGTGAAGTAGCGTATACTTTATATAACAAAGGTATGATTTACAAGTTTATTACATTCGAAATTTGAGTCCAGGTTGACGCGGCCATAATCGTACACCGGCGACTGCGAATGCGCATATTATGAACTCATTATTGTACTGCGCGCATGCGCATTCGCTCTGGCTTCTCCAGGGGTGGGATTCCGATGCCCTCTAATCTAGTTGATCCAATCTCTCTTTCTATCGCATAAAATTAGACGGAGATGTTCGATCGTTTTGAAAACGACCGTCTGCAACTATATCTTTCTATCTGATGTGTCAGAACGAGAGGGGCAATATTCGGTAATCAAGAACTCCTGACTTCTCGATTATCGACAGTCACCCCTCTCTTTCTGATACATAAGATAGAAAGAGATAGTTGCAGTCGATAATTTTCAAAACGATCGAACATCTCCGTCTAATTTCATGCGATAGAAAGAGAGATCCGATCAACTAGATTAGAGGGTATCGGAATACCACCCCTGTTGTGAAATCGGCTACTTACAGAAGTAAAAGGACGTTGATGAAATGCGTAAATCATGCCCACGTTAAATATAACCATTTATTTTCAGTGAAAAGGTCCCCTAGCACGTTTTCACGGACCATGGATTCTGAATTAATCGTGGAATTAATATTTTACATAGGATTCATTTCTAGTTACTTTTTTGGTTTATGGCAAATGTGATTGGCTGAGAACCTAGATGCGAACCCTATGTGAAATATTAATTGAATGAAAAATTCAAATTCGAGCTCCGTGAAAAGGTACCCTTATTCAGAAAAGAAATTTTGGAAACTTATTGTTTGACCCTGGGCGTGCAGACATCTTGGATGTTACCGCAACCAACCTGAAATGCAATGTTCATTAAATTAAACGCAAATTAAGAGTTAAAAATTAATTCTTCTTCTAAAATAACACTCTAGTATTCTGAAAATATCTGAACTTATGCTGTATCTTCTTAAATCTATTCAATTCTCGAAAATAAAATTTTCTATCTGCCCAACCCTGATCATCGTCATTTTTATCGAAGTTCTGAGTCGGTTATATTACTTTGAGAACAGTAACGAAAATTATAATCTTACCGAGAATATAACCGACGGATAACTTCTTTGAGAATTCATGAGAACGAATAAAAGTAAACATAAAGTCAAATTTCAGTTTTGATAAAGTGGCGGGAAATTCAAATTTAGATAGTTTACAATACCAAATTTTAATATTTTGGCATTAAAACTTCTTCTATGTGTTTCTTTATTCATAAATATATTGGCGTCAGTTAATTACTTATATTTAACTACGTAAATAACGTAAACAATAAAAATATTGTTAAAAATAATAAATTCTTGAATTCTGTTAAATTATTTTAAATTCTCCTAACTTCTGTCATATTTTCCATTATGTAAGCCGAATTTTAATTCTAGAAAATTCAAGAACTCTATGCTCCACAACCTGCTCATCATTTTAGAAATAATGAAATTAATTTTCAGATAAAAAAAAATCATTTAGAGTGAAAGGTAATTTAATTATTTGATTTTATTTTCACTCTTTACAAATAAACTATTAATTTTAAATTCAAAGGAAGGACTACCTTTTTTATTAATGTAAAGTATTTCTCATAAGAAAAAAAAACACTTTTGTAAATTCTCTTCAAAATTTTTTTACAATTCTTTTTCTTTCTTTTCACAATTAGCTATTGCATACAAATGAATGATTACTTTTTAAATAATACCCCCACAAGTCGGTCTTATGGGGTTTTTTAAAAACAGATTGTTTCTAATGCATAAAATACTACTTTCTGCTAATAATGATATATTTAAATAAATTTTTTAAACAATTGATTATTGTTTCGTTATTTATTGGCAATAATCAAGTAAATTTAACACAAATAATTGCTTAAACAAGTTATTATTATTTATAATGATATTCTTTTGGAACTCTTTGAATAATGTTAAAAAGTTGCGGTTTTTTCTGAAATTTTCAACTTTTTTGTCCACCCTTCAACTTAGAGCGAGGTGATAATTAATGTAATTTGAAAAAATAATTTTTTAAACAAATTATTATTATTCATTATCTTCTCCTATAGTACTGCTAGATGTAGATAAACAGTTGCGGGTTTTTTTCTGAAATTTTTCACTTTTTGTCAACTTTTCACTTAGTGAGGTCATAAATAATGCAAGTTAACATTAAACAATTTATTATTGCTTTTATTATTCTTGGCTAGACCTTTTCATTTCTGTTTGGAGCTCTTTTTTCTCATGTAAAGTCGATTAAGTTTTTAATCAATTCAATCCAATCAACCAACGAAAACAAATTTTCAAAACGAAAGTACCTTGTAATTTAAAAAATTGTACAAGCTGTGAATTTGTTTATGCTGTTTGTTTATAACAAATCACATTTTTCATAAAATGTCGATTTACTGCTACGGAAATCACTGGCAAACCAATTGAAACAAATTTCCAAAAAAATGTACCAAAAAACTTTCGAAAATTGCTTAAACTTTGCATTTTTTATACTATTTGTTTATAACAATGAGAAATATACTTCCGTTTATTTTGATATAATGCTTTTACATGACTTTCAATTGGAAAGTGGCCATCCCTTACGAAAATTGAGTATAGAAAAATTGCTATACTACCTGAGTAATTAGAATGAGTATTCAGTTGAGTATTGAAGTGAGTATAGGAACCGCAATACTCATTTCGCGGTTTGAGTATTGAGAAAATGAGTATAGAAATAATGAGTATAGCGGGATGAGTATTGGGGAATGAGTATTGAGAAAATGAGTATTGAAATAATGAGTATAGCGGGATGATTATTGGGAAAATGAGTATAGAAATAATGAGTATAGCGGGATGAGTATTGAGAAATGAGTATTGGGGAATGAGTATTGAGAGAATGAGCATTGAAATAATTAGTATAGCGGGATGAGTATTGAAATAATGAGAATTGGAGAATGGGTATTCGGATAATGAGTATTGAAATAATTAGTATAGCGGAATGAGTATTGAGGAATGAGTATTGGGGAATGAGTATTGAGAGAATGAGTATTGAAATAATTATTATAGCGGGATGAGTATTGAGGAATGAGTATCGGGGAATGAGTATTGAGAGAATAAGTATTGAAATAATGAGTATTGGGGAATGAGTATTGAGAGAATGAGTATTGAAATAATTAGTATAGCGGGAAGAGTATTGAGAGAATGAGTAATGAAATAATTAGTATAGCGGGATGAGTATTGAAATAATGAGTATTGGGGAATGAGTATTCACCCTGCAAAAAAAGATTAATTTAAAATCGATTGACTGCAATGCAAAAATAAAATCGTCAATCGACAATTTTGGAGGAATGCAATTCAAGTCAAATATTGTGAATTGCATTTAATATCCAATTGTTAAATCGCAATTGAAAAATTTGTCAGTGAATTGAATTGAATGTCTGCAACTGCAGTGAATTGTGCGGTCTATTGCACTGAATTGTTTCGCAAGCCAATGAACCGTCTTTTGGATTTAATTGACAACATTAAATTCAAAAAGAATTTTATAAATGGTTTAATATTATCCAATAGAGGTTAATGTAAAAATGGAGATTGGTCATGCGATGCATCTAATTGCATTGAATCGCACATAAATGTATAGACCGGAATTGTTTTTAATTGGAGTTTTGCAATAAAATTTTAATTTATTTGATAATAAAATAATACGTTAATAAATAGTATTATTGAAGAGATTGAAGTGGTTAATTGATAATAAGGAATAAAAGTTGTTATATAATTTGTAACTTTGGACTAAAGTTCAGTAAATATTGATTGTTTAATGAGAATAAAAAGTGACTTTGGACATAAATTAACAATATAATACAAATAATATTTATCGAATTTTGTTGACTTAAAGTACTTATTAAAACTAATTCAATATTTAATGAATAAAGTAAAATATTTAAATTGGAAAATAATTGAAAAAATCACTAATTGTTGAAATAAAAAAATATATTTTCATATTATATGCATTTAATAGTATATTCAATCAAAAAGGTGTGATTTCTACTAAATTCAAAATTAACAGAAATTTTGTTTAAATGGAAAAATTTTGTCTGATTAAGAGAATGAAATGTAATAAATGATCAATAATTTTTTAACTTCTAAGAGTTACTTAAGTATATTACAAACAGTGAAATGAGTGAAGATGTTATTACAATTAAATTATATTTATTTTATTACATTCATTTGAATACTGACAATTCAATTCAATTGACATCATTCCGTAATGATGAAATGCCACCAATTGCATCTTCACGAGTTAAATACATTGCGTCAATTCAAATCCATTGAGGTACATTCAATGATAGTTCTACCAATTGCATTTAATTGCAAATGCTCATTTCAACATTTCCATTTAAATACAATTGGCCTTTTTTATTTGCAGGGCAGATAATGAGTATTGAAATAATTACTATAGCGGGATGTGTATTGAGGAATGAGCATTAATACTCATTCCTCAATACTCATCCCGCTATAATAATTATTTCAATACTCATTTTCTTAATACTCATTCCCCAATACTCATCCCGCTATACTAATTATTTCAATACTCATTCTCTCAATACTCATTCCCCAATACTCATTTCTCAATACTCATCCCGCTATACTCATTATTTCTATACTCACTTTCTCAATACTCAAACCGCGAAATGAGTATTGCGGTTCCTATATTCACTTCAATACTCATTCCAATACTCAGGTAGTATAGCAATTTTTCTATACTCAATTTTCGTAAGGGATCGCCGCTCAAAGTTCAATTTTCAGTTCTGTTGGTCAAAAAATTGACAAAAATTGATATTCTTTTCGTTACATAAACCAAAAATTTGTTATTATATGCATCAAAATTGATAACTGATGAGTCGAAAAAAAATGTCGAATCATCATAACTACAACCTAAACGCTCAGGTGCTCAGAGTGGCAGATTAACACGCATTGAAGACGTTATCTCGGGATGACGGCGGTGACTGAGGTCATCACGAATTGTAACTTTTTCTTCATTTGACATGTACTTTCAATTAAAAAAAGAAGTGCACTGTCATACGGAGTTAGCCACTTTTCCAGTTTCTAGACGACTTTTTACGGATCGGTCTTTCACATAAATGGCAAGGTAAGCTAAAATCTATAAATTTTTACAATAGGGGTGACTGGGATGTCACAGATGTCTCTGGTGGGGTACAGAGATGAGGTACAATTTCAAAAAAATATGTTCAATTTTGAACAACAACAAAAAAACTAATTTTCAAATGTTTAATTTTCTATCATTTTTCACCGTGATTTACTAAAATAATTTATAAGACTCTTTTTCGGGATTCTTCAGTTGTATCATTTATTTAAATGTTTAAAAATATTTTACAATTATCTTTAAAAATTATTTTTTCAAAAGAAAAAAACATTAACATTTTTCCCCGGAATCTTGAGAACAAATTTTTTATTTTCTTAAAAACCTTTCAAAATTCTTTTAAAATAATCCAAAATTTCCTTTCCAAATCTTCAAAAATGTAAATTTTTTTTAAATTTTTGTTATCTTCTCAATATTAAATTTTTTTTTTAAAGCTTCAAAACTATGTTTTAAATGCATTCAAATTTTTCCTGATTTTTTGTATTGAGCAAAATTTTAAAAATTGCCTTTAAAAATCTTCCAGAATCTTTTTTGACAATTTCTTAAAAGTTTTTGAATTGTTTTAAAATGTTTTTGGATATTCGCTTAAAATTAATTTCTCAACAAAACAATTATTTTTAATTTCTCAGAAACCTTAAGAAAATGTGTTATCTTGAAATCTGTTTAAATATTCTCTTCATATTCATTTTTTTTTAATCCATTGTACATTTTCTTAAAAAGCATTTTCTTTCGAAATCTTGAAAATCCATATTTTCTTCAACATTTTTTGAAACCTCAGCAAAGAACAAATAATTGAAAACATCCACTAAAAGTCATATTCACACAGAATGCAATCAGGTTTTCGAACAACAAATTTAGAAAATTTCTAAGAATTTTGAAAGGTTTCAATGAAAGAATATTCTTCAGATTAATTTAAAATTTGAAAGGAATTTTTTGTTTTTAAAAATTAATTTTTGTGGAAAAATTAAAAAGATTTTAAAACATTTCAAAAGATTTCTAAAAAATCTAGAATATCTTAAGTCAATTTTTTTAATTTTTAAAGATTTTTCAAATTTTTAAGAAAAATTCGGGCCAGTTAAAATTGTATTTAGGAATTTTAGAAGTGTTGAAGTGATTAAAAATATCTTAAAACTTGAAAAGATTTTCTAATCTTTATAAAATATTCATAAAGAAACAACGATTTTTCAAGCAATAGTCACCATTTTCTATAAAAAAAATGAATTTCCCACTAAGAAGATTTATTTTAAACCAATAAAAAAACATAATAGAAGAGTTAAATTTTCAACCAAAAACAACGAATTTTCAAATAATGGTTCAATTTTCAATCAAAAATATCAAAAATTAACCTTTCTAAATTAATTTTCTATCAAAATAACAACGAATTAAAAAATATATATAATTCAGTTAATTGTAATCAAGAAAAAAATTAATATTTTACATTAATTTTGAACAAATGAAAAAGCAAATAATAGTTAAATTCTCAAACAAAAGCAACGAATTTGCAAAAAATAGTTAAATTTTCAATCAAAAAGATTAATTTTTAACCTTCAAAATTAATTTTCTACCAAAAAACAACGAATTTGAAAAAAATATACTGAAATTTCCTAACGAGAAGATTTATTTTCTACCAAAAAAAAACGAAAAAAAAAATATAGTTAAATTTAAAACAAAAACACTATCTAATTTCCAATATAAATGTTTCAGTTGCACCATTTTTCGCGGCTGTGTATCAAAGCAATTATTAAGAATTTGACTAATAGTCTTTGAAATCAATCTTTGAATAAAAAAAAACTTTTCCAGGTCATCCAGGTTTTGTATAAAATGAATAATAAATAATAAATAAATAATTTAGGAAAATGAAAAAATTTTCTTAAGATTTTACGATTTCCGGGAAACCGGAATGAACGTAAACAAAATTTTAAAACATTTCAAAGTTTAAAAGATTTTAAGATTTCTAAAAATAATTTTAAACTTGAAAAGATTTCAAAACAAAATGTAAATTTTCAATAACATTTTTTTATTTTCCACCATTTTTCACCGTGATATACTAAAATAATTATTCAGACTCTTTTCCAGGATTCTTCATTTGTCTCATTTTTTGAAATGTTTAAAAACGTTTTAAAATATTTTTGAATTTTCTTTAAAAATTATTTTTCAAACAAAAAAAAAGCATTAAAAGCTTTTCCAGGAATTCGAAGAAAAAAATAAAATCCTTAATTGAATTAAGGCCTTAAAATCTTCCAGATTCTTTTATGACAATTTTTTAATCCCACAAATCAATTTTGTGGGCGAATATTTAATTTTCTTGGTGACTGATTCATCTTTTTGGTTGGAAATTCTTTCAAAAATTCAAATATTTGGTTGAAAATTCATGTACTTTGTTAAAAATTGATCTATTTTGTTAGAAAATTCATCTTATTGGTTGAAAATTTGAAAATTGATCTTTTTGGTTGAAAATGACTTTTTTCGTACTTAGAATTCATTTTTTCAACTGGAAATGTAACTGTTCCATTTTTTGTCGAAAATTTATCTTTTTTAATAAAAATTTAATTTTCTTGGTTGAAAATTATACTATTGGGTTGAACATTTACTTTAATTTGATTGAAAATTAATTTGTTTACTGTAAATTTAACTATTCTACTTTAGGTTGAAAATTTATCTGTTTTAGGTTAAAATTCAACTATTTTTTTTAAATCCGTCTTTTTGGTAGAAGAGTAATCTCATTAGTATTAATTTCATCTTTTTGGTTAAAAAGTCATTTCTTTGGTGGAAAATTGAACTATTTTGTTGAAAATTAGCCTACTTTATTTTTGGTTTAAAATTCATGTATTTGGTTAAAAATTAAAATTTTTTTTGTTGAAGATTCATAATTTTAGTTGAAAATTCACTTTAACTATACCATTTTTTGTGGAAAATTTACCTTTCTGATAGAAATGTAATCTTTTTCGTTGAAAAAGTATCTGTTTCGCAGAAAATTTAACAATTCTATTTTTTAAACAATTTATTTCTTTGGCTGGAAAAAAAATAATTTGGTTGAAAATTTTTTTTTTGTTTGTTGTTATAAAATTCATGTTTTGTGTTGAAAACTCCACTATTTGATTAAAAATTCATATTTTTAGTAAAAAATTCATCATTGTGAATAAAAATTAATTTTTTTGGTTGAAAATTTGTTTCTTTTTAGCTGAAAAATATTTTTCTCTACTGAAGATATAACTATTCCATTTTCGCTTGAAAATTTATATTTTTAGTTGAAAATTAATTAATTTGGCTGAAAACTCGTTTTTTAAATTTACTTCTCTGACTGCAAATTGAAATATTATATTTTTGGTTTGTGAATTTATCTTTTTTAGTTTAAGATTGAATTATTTTGTCGAGAATTCATTTTTTTGGTTGAAAATTGATTGTCTTAACTGAAAATTTAATTGTTCTATCTTTTGTTGAAAAATCATTTTTTTTGTATGAAAAAAAAAATATTTTGTTGAAAATTTGTTTTTATTTTTGGTTAAACATTTATTTTTCTGGCATTTTAACTATTCTAATTTTGGTTGAAAATTGATTTTTTTAGTTTAAAATTCATGTACTTTGTTTAAAATGAGTCTTTTTTGGTAGAGAATTATTCTTTTGGGTTGAAAATTCAACTAACTATTTGGTTACAAATGCATATTTTTGGTTGAAAATTCATCATTTTAGTTGAAAATTCATTTCTTTGGTTGAAAATTTATCTTTTTGACTTGAAAGCACAACTAAAAAGTGTTCTAAATATATTTAGAAACCAATTTTATTTGCTTTAACATTATTAATGTTCTAGGTGTATGGTTGGTTTTATACCTAGAAGAATTTAGAAATTGGGATATCATTTTTCAGCCAAATAGTTGAATCTTGATCTAAAAAAGATCTCTTCAACGGATAAATTTTCAACTTAAATGATGAATCTTCAACTGGAATAGATGAATTTTCAACCAAAAAGATGAATTTTCAACTAAAATGATGAATCTTCAACTGAAATAGTTGAATTTTCAACCAAAGAGGTCAATTTTCAACAAAGAAGAATTTTTTCTACCAAAAAAGACGAATTAAAAAAAATTTACATTTTTAAACAAAGTAATTAATTTTGAACTAAAATGATAAACTTTCAACTGGAATATTGGAATTATAAACCAAAAAGATAAATTTTCAACTAAAATGATAAATCTTTAACCAAAAAGTTAATTTTGAACAAAATAGTTTAACTTACAAACGAGTAAGTAAATTTTAATTCCAAAAAAGATGTAATGTAGAAGTTGATATTTCAACCGAAGAAAACATAAGTTTAATTTTCAACTAAGAAAAAAATTTCAGTCAAGAGAGAGAAAAAATTGCAAAAAGACTGTTGAACTTTTAAGCTGAAAGATGAATTTTCAACCAAGAAGATTAATATTCTACCAAAAAGAACGAATTTTTCATAAAAATACAATTCCTTTCAACCAGACACTTGTATATTCAACTAAAAACGATACATTTTCAACAAAAAATGGAAAAGTTAAATTTTTACCTGAAAAAATTAATTTGAAACCAAGAAAAACGAATTTTCAACAAAATAGTTCAATACAGTAATATAAAGCCACTTTTAACAATTAAGAATTATTGTTATTAATTTTATATTGGAATTTAAAAAAATCTGTTCGGGTCCGAATTTTGCGAAAATTCAAATTTAATAAATGATAAATAGTTTTTTTATGCAAATTATCAATTACAGTTTATTGTTAATTTGTAAGATAAATTAAAAGAGTCAGTTATTCAGTTTGAAGAAAAAAAATTAATAATTTAATTACTAGTCAATTTTTCTTGCGTAGTTCTGAATTGTACACACATAACATTATTGTCTACTGAAAGAAATCGAAAGTACGTGTTTTGATAACATTCTCTATTTTTTTTACAAACTTGTAGAATTTTCAACTCATGAAGATAGATTTTGAAACAAAAATAAAATAGTTCAATTTGCAACAAAAGAAGTAAATAGAATATTTGATTTTCAGCCATAGAGATGAATTTTCAACTAAAGTAGTGAATCTTTATTCAAAAAAATTACTTTTCAACAAAGTAGTATAACTTTATCCCAAAAAGGATGAATTTTCAACGAAAAATTGAATAGTTGATATTCCAACCAAAAAAGATTTTAATATTAAATAAAAAACAGTTGAATTTAAACAAAAAATAGGAATTTTAAATGAAATACTTCATTTTTAGGTTCAAAACTTAATTTTGAACAGAAAAAAAATTTCAATGAAATAGTTACATTTTCATCGAAAGAAATGAATTTGCAACGAAAACAAAAATGTGTAGCCAAAAATGAAATAGTTCAACTTTCAGTTAAAAAAATATTTTTGAACCAAAAAAGTAGGTTTCAACAAAATACTTGAATTTTCAACCAAAAATAATGAATTTTCAACAAACAAAAAAAAGAATTTTCAAACAAGAAAATTAATTTTCTACCAAAAAGTCGAATTTTCAACTAAAAAATTAATTTTTAACAACAACAGAAAAATATATTTTTAACAAATTAGTTAAATTTTCAACCGAAAAATGATTTTTCAACCAAAAAGATTAATTGTTAAGCATCGAGAGATAAATCTGTAACAAACAACGTAAAATGAAATAGTCGATATTCAAACCAAAAAATATTTTTAATTAAAAGCCGTTGAATTCAACCAAAAAGGACGAATTTTCGACAAATCATGTAATTTTTCAAATAAAAAAATCAGGTTTTATCCACAAATAAAACAAAAACAAATAAAAGACAAATTTTGAACAAAAGAGTTAAATTTTCAACCAAAGAGAAGACACTTCAACCCATACAAATTTTAATCAAAAACAGTTGAATTCAACTTAAAGAACAGAAGACGATTTTTCTCCAAAACATTTGGTTTTTTAATTTGAAAATATAGTTGTTTATATTTTTCGCTATAAAACATAGAAAACTTTTGAAAATATGTACTTTGAAACCTTCTTTCAGAAAAAAATAATGTTCTGTTTGATAAAATTCAGATCTATGCATAAAAAACTGACCGGTACTGAAAATATTAAATTTTTTCTTTTCAAACTGAATGACTGACACACTATTACTCTATTTAACGTATGAACTGTAAACTTGTATTAATAATTTGTATAAAAAAAGCTATTTTTCATATGTCAAATTTGAATTTTCGCAGAACTCGGACCCAAACAGATCGCGCACTCTAGTGGGTGGTAATGTAAACTCCACCATTAGGTATTTGTAGAGTTCCTAGAGGAACTCTAGTACTATCAAACCACTTTGGTACTACCCTACTCATGGGTATTTAAAAAAGTGACATCAGCTCGCAAGATGTCTGCATACTGAGGGCCAAGCAAATTTTCACTTCAACCATCAGCTAACTTCACTTCGTGCAGTGTTAAGGGGTAAACAATGGACCAAATGCATGGAACAAAACTTTATTTCTGAAATATTTTCGTAATGAATGATAATTATTATCATTTAATTATTTCATTAAATAGTGCTTAATAAATAAAAACTATTTTTCCAATACACTTATATAGAAAAAATTAGTTAAAAAAATTAGTTAATTTTAGTTAGGGCAAAAATGGACCGAATCCCATGCATTTGTCCATTGTTTTCACCCTCGGCACTCAACGAAGTGAAGTTAGCTGGTGGTTGAAGTGAAAATGCCTAATTGTTTACCCGATTTATTATTGTTTTTAGCAATTTTCTCTTAGAATAGAGATAGAAAGTCGCGGTGTTTTTTTTAATTCACTTTTCGTTCAATTTTCAAATAGACTGAGGTAATACTCAATTAATGTTAATAAACATAATTGTTTAAACAATTTATTATTATTTTTAATAATATTCAGTTTGAATAATGCTAGAAAGTTGCGATTTTTTTCTGAAATTTCTCACTTTTTAATTGATTACAATTTTTTCAATTTAGAATATTGAAAATGAGATCATGGATTTGTATGTTGCCACCAGAAATCTTTTAATTGTTCAATTTATAGAATTTTAAAAGTTTTCGGTTTAACGGCATTTATTTTGAAATCACTCAATTGTTGTTATTTGAATTAAAACATTTTTAAGCTTAAAATTGAAGAGTATCATTTTGAGTGCCTTATGAAGCAGTTTTGAGCACTTCAGATGAAAAAATCGACCGCCTAAAATTTTTAATATGCATTTTGAGTGAATCTTCGGGATTGTTACCCTTTCGAAATTTTAAACAGGGTTTTTGAAATGAAATAAAATAATATTTACAGGGTGTCTACTCAAATCCTGGAAAAGAATCCCTGATAATTCCAGGTTTTTTCCAGGTATCTCAAGTTTTTTCCAGGTATAATTTTTCATAGTACGAAGCCATTCAAATATTTTGCACTTTCAAAACAATCGACTAGAAATATGTATACAGTTCAATAAATATGTTTACTTTAGAGAACTTTGAAAAATTATATTACTAGATATTCTTAAGTATATTAACATCGTCGATTAATTAACTAATTAAATAATACTAAAACATAATTAATAATTTCTTGAACTTCTCCCTAAAGTCCACCAATTTGATAATAATTCAAACAAGTTTTTATTTTATCTTCTAGTACTTAAAATTCATTGCATATTTATGTGAAATTAGTATGGGTACTATATTAAATTCAATTTAAACTGCTTCAAATTTCTAACTTTTCAAGTAAAAATATTGCATTTTCCGCATGATAGATGAATTTTTAACAAAATAGTTAAATTTTCAAAAAAACTGATTAATTTTCTATCAAAAAATACTATTTTTCAACAAAATACATGAATTCTCAATGAAATAGTAGAATTTTCAACTAAAAAATATTAATTTCCATCCAAATAGATGAATTTCGAAGTGAAAAAGATCAGTTTTCAACCAAAAATGGAATAGTTATGTTTTCAGTTAAAAAAACTAATTTTCCACACAAAAAAAATACAATTTTGTAACCAAAGTGATGAATTTTTAACTAAAATGATGAATCAGCAACTAGAATAGATTAAGTTTAAAACGGAAAGATGAATTTCTAACAAAAAAGTTTAACTTTCAACCAATTAGTTTTATTTCCAACCAAAAAGAAGAATATTTAGTATATAACTGGATTACTTGAATTTTCAACCGAAAAGATTAATTTTCTAAAAAAAAAATATATTTTTCAACAAAAGACATGAATTCTCAATCAAATATTCGAATTTTCAATAAAAAAGATCATTTTTCAGCCAAATATTTTAATCTTGATCTAAAAAAGACCTCTTCAACGGATGAATTTTCAACTTAAATGATGAATCATCAATTGGAACAGATGAATTTTTAACCAAAAAGATAAATTATCAACTAAAATGATGAATCTTCAACTGAAATAGTTGAATTTTCAACCAAAGAGGTCAATTTTCAACAAAGAAGAATATTTTCTATCAAAAAATACGAATTTTCAAACAAAATATTTACATTTTCAAACAAAGTAATTAATTTTGAACTAAAATGATGAACGTTCAACTGAAATGATAACTCATTAACCAAAAAGTTAATTTTCAACAAAGTAGTTTAACTTTCAAACGAGCAATTAAATTTTAATTACAAAAAAAAAAGAATTCTGAACGAAAAATGTAGAAGTTGATATTTCAAACGAAGAAGAATAAAATTTTCAATCAAAAACAGTTGGATTCAACCAAAAAATTTGACTTTTTAACATAAGTTGAATTTTCAACTAAGAAAAAAATTTCAGTCAAGAGAGAGAAAAAATTGCAAAAAAACTGTTGAACTTTTAAGCTAAAAGATGAATTTCCAACCAAGAAGATTAATTTTCTACCAAAAAGAGCGAATTTTTCATCAAAATATATGTGGTTGAAGAGAAAATACCTAATTAGTTATTTTCATTTCAACCATCAGCTAACTTCACTTCGTTCAGTACTGAGGGGGAAAACAATGGACCAAATGCATGGGACAAAACTTTATTTCTGCAATATTTTCGTAATGAATGATAATTATTATCATTTAATTATTTCATTAAATAGTTCTTAAAAAATAAAAACTATTTTTCCAATACACTTATGTAGAAACAATTAGTTTTTACGAAGATATTAGCAAAATAGGGCAAAAATGGACCGAACCCCATGCATTTGATCAGCATTCAACGAAGTGAAGTTAGCTGATGGTTGAAGTGAAAATACCTAATTAGGTATTTTCATTTCAACCACTAGCTAACTTCACTTCGTTGAGAGCTGAGGGGAAAACAATGGAGCAACTGCATGGGATTCAATTCATTTTTGCCCTATTTCGCTAATATCTTCGTAAAAACTATTTTTTTCTATACACGGAGAGACTTTTCGTATTAATATTTCTTTTATCGCATATTCATAATTGAAATAAAATATACGAATTTAGGGATAATCGAGGTACGGTTAGAAAAAGTCGAATAGTGACTATTAAAATGCAGACTAATATATCTGATTGGAATAAATCGTAAGAATATTAGACTCTTACACACACAAATTTACAGTATTTCTAAGTCTCTGCATTAAATTTTGTAATGGATTCGAATAACGAAAATTGGTATAGCGCTTTGAAAGAAGCGAAACAAACGCTTTACAATCTTTCTAAACTAAACCACTATACGAAAAATGGGGGTCACGTGATCTTGTGTTTCACGCTGGCGCATGGCAAAAAGAAAG
>CAKNYM010047736.1:0-17838 GCA_932195095.1 Andricus curvator
TTATAAATATTATTTATAACCATGAATATAATTTGGCGGACATCAAAGGGACAACAAAAAATGATAAATTATAAGGAAATGAAATGTACTTCCCGCATCCAAAATAAAATCAAGTACAATTCCCGGATTTTTTGTCAATCCCCGGATTTCCTTGAATTCCAGCACAGTAGACACCCTGATAACTTAATTTCAAAATGGTCAAACCACTAACACATCGAAATGGAAAAGCGACGTACCTACTTTTAAAAAAACAATCTTCTAATAACAATTCCTTTACATCTGTGATGCGAATTGAGAAAACATATTTAGAGAAAAATGTGTTAAATATGAAATTCTTACAGTTAGAGTCATTTGCTTTTATTAAAATATTAGAAAATTATATTTACTGATATATGGAAAGTCTTACAAAAAAGCTTTTTATTTTGCATTTTCATAAAAATTGGATCTTAAATGTAGACGGCGCTGTCAATTTTCCTTGACTTACCCTGTCACGTCATCCATTTTTGTCGAATTTTAATGTAAAAACTAACCAAGATTGACAACGTAATGTAATTTGTAGAACATGTACATTGACATCGTACATAATTAAAATAAAAATAAAAATTGGAAAACCTACTAAAAAATTGTATTTGAAAACAAATTAAATCTACGAAAGCAATACGTAAGTAAGATATTATGCATTACATCGACAAATAAAACGAAAAAGTGAGGTGAGGGGTGAAGAATCCAAAATGTAGGAAGCAAACAAAGGCAGCATAGCACACAGAGACTGCGGCTCTAGAAATCTCTTTACTTTCTCCTTTTTTTCTTTCACAGTCACTCTGAACTCGTGTTTACCTGTTCTGGCGGAGGGTTTTGCCCAGGTCTGGGAGAAGAAGAGCTTGTGATGGCTGCAGCGGGCTTAGTCGGCCTTTGCTGCTTTGCCAAGAGAACAAGAAATTTAGTTAAGTTCAAGCGTAGATTTCAGAATAAAAACAAAATTTTTAAAATTGCAATTAGATTTAAGTTTAAATAAGCACATAGATTCGAGATTTTAGACCCGTGTGCTTGTGTCCAATAAATAAATTTCGCTGCGTATGTATTTCCAGAATTTCCAATTAGTGGAATGAACAATCAATAGCATAGGTTATTTAAATTTATTTTTATGCTTAGAGAAGAGAATTTATTTCAGAATTTTGAAAATTGCTAAACTCGAGCGGAAAGTTAAAATTAAAAGTACAGAGGCGAATCGTTTGTAGAGACAGACCAGTGAATCACGGAAATTCTTTCTCAAAGGCACTTACTCGGTTTACATCTGTTGGTTAATTTTGGAACTCCTTAATTAAATTTAAGACAAGACCCCAGTACCTGTCGTCCCAACCTTTATGGAACTACAGATTATTCCGGAGCTTCGAAAACTTGATTAAAACACATTTTTCTGGCTTTTAACGCAGGCATTTCAGGAAATATGAACAGAAATAAACAGTTTAACCTGGACTTTTAAAATGAAAATATCTGAGACAGAATAAAATAAAATAGAAAATTATTTCTATTGATTCTGATTTTCCTGTGCGTTCAGCCTCGAAAATGTGTGAACAACAGACTGTAAAATGAAATTGTGCGAGAAGAGTGAAGATATTTACCATTAATTCCTTGGGATTGACAAACTCCAGAGCGTGCCTTTTGATGGCGTGGAAAGCCGCATTAGGTGCGTATCCGGGATGATTAGCTGTAGAGATTGGCGTCGCCGTCGTCGTCGTCGTTGGCGCCGTCGTCAATACCTCCGTCTTTCCAGAAACCGTCAACTGCTTCCGTCTCATCGACATAGCCTAACGAAAAAAAATCGAAAAAAGGAGCTATAGTATATTATATTGAGAGATTTCCAATGTTAAATACGTAAAAATAAAAATTTGAAGTATGTACAGTGTTTGGAATGGAAGCATTCAAATTTGAAACTTTATTAACTTGCACATTAAACAAATTTTAAACAGAAGACTTATTTTAAAGATTCGAATTTCAAGAACTTTATTGTAATAATTGAATACTTGTAAGCAACAAAAATGGAAGAATCTAAAAACTAAATTTGTTTGCTATATATATTACTTGCTACATTTTAAATATTTTCAATACAATTTTTTTTTAATGTTCAGACTATAAAAATTAATCAAATTTCATGTTCAAAGCTTTTACAATAAGAAACAAAATAAGCATTTAAGACTGTTCGTATTCTTCAAAAACGGTTTAAAATATTAGAATAGTAGAAAGGACTTTTTTGGTTAAATTTCCAAAAAGAGCACTTCTTATTTATTAATTAGTTCTTGATACAAATTTCCAGCATTTTCCCGGCTGCCGGTTTCATCAATGCCCTAGGTGTCTACACTTTTCTACTTTTTTAAAGTTCTACAACAGAATTAAAAAATTCGGAAAATCTAGATTTACAAGCGTCCTGATTGTAATTTTATAATTTTTAATACAAAAATTAAGAACTTACATCTGCGTTACAGTGCCTGTCGTATAAATGCGTCATAAGGGAAAACCGCCTTCGCTTTAAATTGTCGCAACTCGACCATAAACAGAGAATTTCCTCGCCTCCGTTTGGACAATGAGCCTCGCACACATGCAAATAAACGTCGTGCGAAGTTTTAAATTGCCTAGAACATAAACAGAAGAATTATGAATACAATTAAATAAATTAAATAATTATGAATAAATAAACTGAACACAGTCAGAAATTAATACACAAAGATTAGAAAATGTTTCAAATGATTAAAGTTTGAAAAAAATGTCCTTTGGTAAACAGATACATTTTCAAAATTGTGAATGGCAGTCTAGTTCGAAATTACGAATACCTCGTTAACTATATCAAAATACAATGCTTCATGTGTGAGCGGCTCTTCAACTTTCGTACTTTATCTACATGGTGGTCTAAATAATTTATTGCCCGAAATTCGATCAACTATACAGTCGACACTGGATTGAAGTACGGTTTTGGTTCTGACCTTCAACTTATACCCAGTCGCTCAGAACGTAAACATCAGAGCCGTGTGAACCTTGAGAGTGAACTGACGCAATGTTGCGCAACGTGACGCAGTTATCAATCTAGACAGTTAAGGTACTGCGCTTTATCGCTATGCTACTGTTTTGTCATGCATGAATGTCTACGGCACATACCCCCGCGGCACCTCTCATCCAAAACTGCCGCGCGGCGTAATTCTTGGAAAGCACAAATCAAGTTTACTGCAATCCAGTTTCGACTGTATTTCATTTGAACCATTTATATTTTAGTATGCATTTTTTTTAGTATGCACCGATAAACACTCTCTATATTCACTCGGTACGATAATATTACTTAATTCGTAATATTGATATTTTAATGTAATCATTTCACCTATTAACTACATATTTGTGCCATTATAAAAAGTGTATTGAGATTTATTTGTTTAGAACCATAAGGAGGAACATGTGGCGCAGCAAGATCTTGGCATCACATTTCTCACTGTATCAACAGCAATTTTTTCATACATAACCTATACTAATTCCAATACGAATGAACAAGAAATAATTGTTTACTGCCGGAAAGTCATAATGATGCACTAAAACGTTTCCACAATATCTCCCTGCTTCTATAAATGCAATTTAGTATGATTAGTGAAGTTTTCATTGAAACGACAAAATCATGGTTAGGTTTGACAATTATGCGGAAGTTGGAAGTAATTTGAAATTCTTGCATTCTCATCCTAATGAGAAGGTATTGGGTTTTATGCAAAATTTGACTTGAAGAGCTTTGGCACAGTTTTTTAAAGCCTAAAATGAAAGGGCGAGTTCGTTAACCAGCCATTGCTTATCAACAGTTCTGGTTTTATCAATCAAAAAAGCTTTTTAAACAATCAAAAATTATATTTTCCAGCAGAACTATACGTGATACGACAAAAATTTTGAGAACCAAAATTTTTCATCCCAAAAAGATTACACTTCAGGCCATTTTTTAGTCAGACGAATCTTTCATTTTAATCGTGATAAAGCTTTTTTAAAAAAAATCCTTTTTTTCAGGAAAACTATGCGAGATACAACAAAAATTTTAAGATGAAAAATTATTCATCTTAAAAAGATCAAGAAATTTACTTTAGACCATTTTTCTGATAAGACGTATTTTCCGAAAAAAATATGCGATATGAAAAAAAGGTTGAGATGAAAAATTATTCATCTGAAAAAGATCTACAAATTAATTCTACACCATTTTTTAATAACACGCATACGTTTTATTCGTGATAACGCTTTTTAAATCAATCGAAAATTCTATT
This sequence comes from Andricus curvator, assembly GCA_932195095.1. Lineage (NCBI taxonomy): Eukaryota > Metazoa > Arthropoda > Insecta > Hymenoptera > Cynipidae > Andricus > Andricus curvator. The sequence continues at coordinate 4,281 of CAKNYM010047736.1, forward strand.
TTCCTGCCAATCTATGCGACATTTAAAAAAGTCCAAAAAAATCAACTTGTAAACGAAAATTGATGTGCAATTTTGCAACGTTTCATCCAGGAAGCCACTCAGTTGTCAGAATGCGCATATCTGTGACATGCGTAGTTATGCTGGGGGCGGTGCCTATTTCAATAGCCAATGGGAAGATAGGGGGCTCTTTCAAATACGGAAATGCATACTTCATTATTTTTCAGCAGAATTACAGTAAGAAAAATAAAATAATAATGCTTCATGAAAGAAAAATATTTTATATCACCGATATAGAAGAGTACTTGATAATAATTCTCTCTGTTACTAGTCAAATCCAAAGATACTAATTTTAATTTCTCGTAAGTATAATTTTTAAACACTGGCAAGGTTTTCCTGCAGTTTCCCTTAGCTCAAGAAATAAATGATTGTGTTCTTGTAGTTAATATTAACTGTATATATAATTTACTATCAAATGTGGCTCCAGATACAATCTTTAATAAATTTTTCATTTCAGATTTTATTTATAAAAATTATGTGTTATTTAAAACCTAATTAGTATCGCAATTTTTTCAGTCGCGAAAAATTAATTTTAATTTGAATTCTGAAGGAAAATAATAAAGTATATATTTCCATATTTAAAATTGCCTGATTTGCATGTTGGTGGCGGAAGTGAGAACGCGTTTAGTGACAGGTGGTGAGATAATTTTACGGATTTTGTGTGGAAGGTGTGAGTGGAGTGTCAGGGTGGAAGCCGAGGAGGTGAGTAGGGTTGTGTGGGGGTGAATTGGGGAGATAAAAAGAGAGTTTCAGCGTGGGTGTGAGGTGGGATTTAGTTTGATAGGGAAAGTGATGTTAGGTTGGCAAGTAATCGGGGGAGTTCGTGGTCAGGAGTCTTGGGCTTTCGGGGGGTCGGGGGTGGTTCTCGCAGAGTTAGGGGATGTTAAGGGAGAGAAGGGGAGGGACTGTGAGGAATTGAAAAAAAGGGAAATAAAAGGAAAATTTGGCGGCGAAAGACGCCAACATTCTGCAGAGACATCTGTCGGTTGCGGAAGGTACTGCATGGAGAGGTCCCAGTTACCGTCGGCAGAGAAGGAGGTGGGCAGCGAGAGTACTGGCAGTGCTGGTAGCGAAACTGACGGGGAGGGAGTTTTCCACAATCCACGACGGCCAACAACGCGTCGCCCGGTGTCGAGCGGTGCGTCGGTGAGGGGGAGAAATCGGGACGGTGGCAACGAAGGAAGCGAGAAGGTAAGGGAGAGAGCGTCGAGCGCAAGTGACGGGGAGGATCTCTTGAAAAGGAAGAGAGACAGCCAAGAGAGTCCGGAGAAAAGCGAGGTCGAGAGCCCGTTTAAAAAAAGCGGGATAACAAGTAGGTCACCCCCCCAAAAAATGGAGGGGAAGTTGGAAAAGGAGGCTCTCGGGATGTTATTAGGCGAGATCAGGGGGCTGAGGGAGGACGTAAGGGGGACCAAGGAGCAGATGGAAGGCATGAGGGAGGACTTGAAAATCAGAGATAAGAAATGAGAAAAGGAGGTGAAGGAGCTGAGAGAGAGAGAGAGAGAGAGAGAGAGAGAGAGTAGATTGGTTAGAGAGGGAAAGAAAAAAAAAGAAGTTAAAATAAAACAGATGGAAGAGGAGATTAGGGCGTGGAAAGAAAGGACGGAAAAAAGGCTTGAGAACGTGGAGGGCAGGACGGAAATGGAAATAGGAGACGGGGGTAGCGGAGGCGAGATTAAAGGTATTTGGGAGAGGGTAGGGAATATGATAGACGAGAAAGTGGGAGAGCGTAGGAGTGAAAAGTAGGAGAGGGCGGATAGGGCGAAGATAAGGGCAATGGAGTTGAGAATGGAGAGAAAGGAGAAGGCAGACAGCAGAAATAATATTGTGGTAAGAGGGTTGAAGATGAAGAGCGGGGAAGAAAGGGAGGGCGTGGAAGCGCTGCTACAGAGCATAGGGTGGAATAAAGGCAGGGTAGGGAAAGTTAAGTTGGAGGGGAGAAAGGAGAAAGAAGTGGCGGTTGTGGAGTTGGAGAGCTGGGAAGAAAAGTTTGGGGTAATGCGAAATAAAAATAGGATAAAGGATAAGGAAGTTTTCATCGATCACGACTTGACAAGAAAGGAAAGGGATGTACACAGAATGATGTACGACAGGACTAGGAGCGAGAGGAGTGAAGGGAGATCGGCGAAGGTAGGATATCGGAAAATAAAAATAGACGAGAAAATGTGGGTATGGGACGAGGAGAAAGAGGTGTTGAAGGAAGTGGAGGGGAATTCGTTTCGTAGAAAGTAGGGGGGTGGGGGTAATGCAGGGTAGAGGAGTTGTGAAGGTGCTTTACTGGAACGTAGCAGGGGTAAAGAAGAAGGATGAGGAGTTCTGGAGATATATCCAGGAATTTGATGTCGTAGGACTGGTGGAGACGTGGGTGGAAAGAAAGGAATGGGATAGAATAGAGCCAAAGCTACCAAGGAGGTATAGGTGGAGAGTCCAGGAGGCGGTCAGAGTGAAGAAGAAAGGAAGGGCTAGTGGGGGAATTATAACGGGGGTTAGAGATGGATTAAAGGAAGAAGCTCACGGAGAGGAAGAGGGGGAGGGAGTGCAAATGAGGAAAGTGAAGATAGGAGGGGTAAGCAGTAAGTTTGTGACAGTGTACAATAAGGATGGGATGGAAAGAATTAAAGAAAGGGTGGAGGACCTGTTAGGTGAAAGAGAGGAGGGTATGGTGCTACTAGGTGGGGACTTTAACGCGAGGATGGGGAGGGAAGGGGGCCTTCACAGGGAAGGGGAGAGCTTCGAAAGGAATTCGAAAGATAGGTTAATAAATAAGGAGGGGGAGATTCTAAGGGACTGGATGGAGGATAGAGGCTGGGCGGTGGCAAATGGTATGGCAACTGGGGACGAAGAGGGAGAATACACATACGTAGGTAAGGTGGGGGTATCGATAATAGATTATGTAGTTATGAATATGCAAGGGTGGGAGGAGACGGAGAGATTCGCAGTAGAAGAGAGGGTAGAGTCAGACCATCAGCCATTAGGGTTGTGGATAAGGGGTGAGAACGGCGGAAGGCAAGGTGGGGAAGAAGTGGCGACGGGGGAGAGGGTTAGCTGGACGAGGGAGGCGATAGAGAAGTATAAGGAGCAGTTAGGGAAGGTGCGCTTCGAAGGGGAGACGGTGGAAGAGATATCGGAGGATTTAAAAGAGAAAGTGAAAGGGTGCGTGCAAAAGAAGGTATTTAAAAAGAAGAAGAAAGGAATGGTGAAGCCGTGGTGGGATAGGGAATGTAAAAAGATGAAAAGGAAGGTGAAGAGGAAATATAAGAAGTGGAAAGAGTGTACTGCGAAAAGGGAGGAGTACGTAGAAATGAGGAAGGGGTTTAGATTGACGTGTAAGAAGAAAGAACAGGAGAAGGAGAAAGAGCTGTAGGAGGGGTTAGGAAATGTTAAGACAGAGGGGGACGTCTGGAAGATAATAAATAGGTTTAGGAAGCGGAGAGTAGGGATAAGCGAGAAGATAGGGAGTGAGGAGTGTAGGGAGGTTTTTAAAGAATCATTCCAGGGCTCAGATTCAAGGAAGAGAGATGATGGGAGTAGAAGAACGGGGGAGGCAGAGATGGAGGAGTTGAATGACGAGGAGATAGAGAAACAGATAAGGAAGTTAAGGTCAAAATCAGCAGGGCTGGATGGGGTAGAGAACGAAGCATGGCTGTTTAGTACACAAGAAGTTAGGGAGAGGCTGAAGGAGGTAGTGAAGAAAGTTTGGAGGGGGGAGGGATTCCCACGAGGGTGGAGAGAAGGGTTAATAGTACCTCTGTATAAGAAAGGAGATAGTGATAGGCAGGAAAATTATAGAGGAATTACGCTAATGAATACGGCGTATAAAGTATACGCGATGGTGGTGGCGGAGAGGCTGCGGAAGGATTTCGAGGGGAAAGGAATATTGCCGGAGACGCAGGCGGGCTTTAGGGCAGGTAGGAGTACTATCGACAATATCTACGTTCTGCAGCACATTGTGGATAGAGAATTAGCAAAGAAGGGGTCGAGAGTGTACGCGCTTTTTGTGGATCTAAAAGGCGCGTTTCCGTCGGTGGATAGGGGAAGGTTGTGGGAGGCGATGGAGGATAGGGGAGTGGAGAGAGGCCTGATCGAGAGGGTAAGGGAGATATATGAAGAGACCAAAGATAAGGTAAGAGGAGGACAGGGGATTTCGGAGGGATTCTGGATGGATAGGGGGTTAAGAAAGGGTGTCCGCTTAGCCCAACGCTTTTTACGATTTTAATTGCGGATATGGAAAGTAAGCTGGAGGCCGGAGTGGTAGGAGGAGTCAGGATAGGAGGGGTTAGAATTTGGTCGCAAGCGTATGCAGATGACATAGTGTTGTTGGCAAAAAGCGAGGAGGTCTTGAAGGAAATGATGAAGAGGTTGAGAAGATACCTGGATAAGAACTGGTTAGAACTGAATGCGGAAAAGTCCAAGGTTATGGTTTTCAGAAAAGGAGGTGGAAGGGATAAGGAAGGGGAGTGGAAGTGGAAGGGAAAGGCGGTGCAGGCGGTGAAAGAGTTTGTGTACCTGGGCTTCTTGTTTCGGAGGAATGGCGGAGTGGATGGTCACATAAAAGAGAGAGTGAGGAGGGCAAATGTGGTGATGAGGCAGGTGTGGGGGTTGGGAAAGAAGTTATTCGCAGATGATTTTGGAAGGAGAATGAAATTGTTTGACTCACTAGTGATGAGTGTGCTATTGTATGGAGTAGAGGTGTGAAGGTGGAAGGAAAGCGAAGAGGTAAATAGGATACAGGAGAGATATGTAAAATGGACACTAGGGCTGGCAAGGAACACGCCTAATTATATTGTCAGGAGGGAGACGGGGAGAACGAGTGTAGGGATTCTAGCGGGGAGTCGAGCGTGTAAATATGAGGAGAAATTTTTGGAAGAGGGGGGAAGTAAGCTGGTTAGGGAGTGTTGGTGGGAGAAGGAGAACAGGAGAGGGGGTGGGAAGATGGAGGTTGAAAGAGAAAGGTATTTTAGAACGAATGGACTGCAGATGGATGAAGTGAGAAGGATGCATGAGGAAGGAAGGAAGGTATATGAGTTGGTTAAGAAAAACAGCATGGAGAGAGAGAGAAGACAGCAGGGGAAGAGAGAATAAGAGAGACAAGGTTTAATGGGAACTATGTGTGGATTATGCCAAGGGCGAGAGCGCAATATTTGTGTGAGAAAGGAGAGAAAGGAAGTCAGGAGCTTATAGCGAGGATGAGATGTGGGTGCATGGAGGGTTTCAATAGGTTCTGGCTCGCTAGAGAAAAGAGGATGTGTGAACTATGTGGGAAGGGGGAAGCAAGAGTGGAGCACTGGTTGGAGGAGTGCGTAGAGGTGGAAAGGAGTGAGATAAGCATGGAGGTATTGATGCATGAAAGGGGTGACAAAAGGGCAGTAGCATGGGTGAAGGGAGTTTTGGGTAAGATGGAGAAGAAGAGAAGGAAGGAGGAAGAGGAATATAGAAGGAAAGCTTGTAAATAGAGGAGGAAGTAAATATAAGTAAATGTAAATATTTTAAATAGTAGATAAGTATTAGGTAATAGCCGCGGAGGCAGAGTTTGGTAATGCGAGACAAAGCAAGAAAGTAGGGACGTGCGAGCGAGGCGAGGCGAACCGAGGAAGGCAATGCGATAAGAGCGAGCGGCGTTAGAGATTAGGTGTGGAAGCATGTTAGTTTTAAGAAAATTCTGTAAAAAAATGGATGTGTAAGCAAGTCAATTTTTTAAGGCCAGCAGGCTAAAGAATAAACGTTTATCCATATTTAAAATTGCCCGCCAACTTCTTATTGACTACTGAAATAGGGGCACCGCCCCCAGCGTTCTGCGCATGTCAGAGATATCCACGTTCTGACACCACTGAAGCCAATTTAGTGCCAATAGGGGTACCAGTATGATAACACAGAAAAACCAAGTCAAATTGCTTCCAACTTCCGCATAATTGCCTAACCTAACCACGATTTTGTCGTGTCAATTAAAATTTCAATAACCATATTAAATTAAATTTATAGAAGTAGAGAGCTATTATTGTGGAAATATTTTAGTGCAGACGCGATAACTAATTAATAAAAAACATAGATTTTCAAGTGATAGTATAAGGTCTGACATTTTTAATGACATAAAGAATAGTATTCATATGTGGCGTTCGTAAAATGACAGAACGAAATTCCGGTGCTAACACCTTGAAAATGCATCATTTTCATCCAAATTGAGGGCCATAGCAGAGTAACAGGATGAGAGAACGGCGCATCATAGAAAAGCTGAGTGGAGGAGATAGCGCCGGATCTCTCTTTAGATCAAAATTATCAGAAATTTATCGCCATTTTTCCGGATATAGTTGAAGGGGAGGACTCACGATAAAACATAGAGGTTCACCTCGTTTTTAGTGGAATGTCTACAAGAGGGTTTTGATTGGTGTGTTCACGAAGTACTACAAGGAGACCGCACGCCTGTGGCGGAGATTGTTTGAAAACAGCCCACAACCGCGATCGCCTGTCCTCGGATATTAATTTCTTCCCAGATGAGAGCGCTGCATGAGGAATTACGATTCCTATAGTAGCAGACGACAATTTAGTTACAACTTTTCTCTGAAGGGGCGCTCTAATCTGGGAATAAATGTCGCTATGGAGAAAAACCGAGGACAGGCGATGGCGAACTGGCGCCAGGTGAAATACATGGCGTGCGTCTCCTTGTAGTACTTTGTGGGTGGGTTATTCATGACTCAAATTTACCCCCACTTACCGCACCAATCAAAAACTTCTCATAGCCCTCGCAGATATTCCACTCAAGACGAGGTAAACTCTTTTACCACTCAGCATACGTTCTCCCCTAAACTATGTTCGAAAATTCGGGGAGCATTTTTCATACGCGCGCGCATTATCGTTTGGTCTCTTTACTATTGGTCCATGGTTTGGGACATAGCCATCAACTGTTACTAGAGGCAAAGAATATCTTTGCTAGAGGTCATCATCGATCAATGGTAGGGGCGTGATCATCAATGTCAATACATTGTTACTAAGGGGCATGAACAACAACCATTGTTAGGGACCTGCTTTCCGTTGTTGGAGCGTGGTTAACAATAGTTAATAGTTATCATAGGGATTGTCGATTAATTGATCACAGAGGAAGGGTTTTTCAAAGGTGTGGAGTGGGCGCTGCCGGTGACTTGCGTCCTATGGTCGAAATCGACGGGGGCCTGGTTGACTTGCGTCCTCGCCCTCCGTTCCTTCTTTCCCTCTCCACTCGTCGCTTCACTCATTTTCCTTCACCTCTTATTTCCCTAATTTTCCTTTAGCATTTTTTCCAGGCTTAGGACTGGCAGCGTTCTCGACTATAGTTCTTTATACTTTTGATGCTGTAGTGTTTTTTAAAATTAGATATAAAACAAAAACGTTGTCTCTTATAGATTTTCTTTTAATTCAAACAATTTTTTAATTACGGCCTTATAAACAATCAACTGCAAAATAATAATAATATATAATAATGTAATAAAATATATAATTTTTCAGTTTCTAGGATTTATATAAATCACTTTTAAGCTGGATTGATTTGTATGCGGATAAAGAGATCAGATTCGGTAAATCTAGGATTTTGTTGATAACAATTTTTATTAAAAAAAGAACGATGTTTTCAAAGTGTTAGAAGAGATAAAGATTATAGGGAAGCTATCAGATAAATAACTGAAAAAAATCGAAAATCTTAACTGTAAAATTGCAGCTGGGACAGACCAAAGATTATTTTGCAATTCATTGTTTATAAGGCCATAGTTAACAAATGATTTAAATTGAAAGAAAATCTATAAGAGACAAAGTTTTTATTATACATCTATAATTTTGAAAACACGTTTAAACCCGAAAGCTATATCAAATATCCGTATTTGTTTATAAGAATTCTTCTTAAGAAAAAAACGATTGGGATTTTTGCAAAGTAACAAAAGTATTCGTAATCAAGATAATTTTCCCAAGATTTTTTACAGAAGTTATAGCATCGACCTTGTACAATGTACACAAAGTCTTTTATTAAGAAGTACAAAAAATTGCACACTTAGTTGTTAAAAAAGGACCAGTTATAACATTTATATATATAATAACAAACACTGTTAAAAATGTTTGCAATTTTAATATACATTTAATATACATTTGTATATTAAATCTGAAACCTAGGTACACGAAATCGCCATTAAGAGACTATGTTATTAAATTTAATATACCGCATATTGATCATTTATCAGAAAAGTCAGATATTTGCACGTTACACAAATTAAAAACAATTTTGGCAGCAATGTTCAATTATAAATAATCAAACATAATTTTTTCTCCTAGATAAATATAACTTACACTGGTTTTTAAGAGAAAAGGTCAATTAAACAAATAATTGAGAAACCTAACCCTCAAGCACCTGTACTCACTTTAAAATTCTAACATTCACAGCGAATTTTAGAAAAAATGCCACCCGTACGTTGCACTTCATTTGTAAGTAGGAATTTAGTCGATGAATTTGAGGTTATTACCTTATTTTTTAATATTTGACCAGATCTGAAGGCATAAAAGAACTTGTTGTTTTCACGCACTCTGTTTTACCGACTTTAATATACATATATATTAATTTTACAACATGATGGTATATTAAAATTAATTTACGGTACATATATGCAAATGACTTTACTCACATGTATATAAATTTCGATCAGATTTTGTTAACAGTGAAAGTTTTAGCTCCGTCGGAAAATTTTCTTTTTTCCTCGCGGAGCAAGTGCCCTGAAAAATGATTCACATTTTTTTCGAAAATTTTCGGCTCAATAAGGTAAATGCACTAGTAATCGTCACCTTACGCCAAATTGGAAATTAAAAATGCTTATAATTGTATTTAAAACACAATTCTTATTTCCACAAAGGGCTTAACCGATTAAAGCAGATATAGACAAACTTAATTTTGATCACTTCTCATGATATTTAATTGGAGTCAATTTTTATTCACGATAAAAATTCAAATTATGCAAATGCGTTAGTTATCGTCAGGCACGTTACCAAGTATTAAAACGAGAAAAGTATACTAATTTGATAAAAGGATATTTAAACTGACCTAAAATCACATATTTTATCATACGCGGCAAGAGCGAGTCTTGTTATACGAAAAATACTGGGCCGTCTGACGATTACTAATGCAGTGACGATTACCAGTGCATTTACCTTAGTCGCCGAGATATGCAGCCGCAAATATGTCAATTATTTTAGTGCAAATTCAATTGTTTATAACGCTCTCACTTGAAAACAGGTCGTTGCATAAAAAATTTGTTGGGACATAAAAGTTTTGTTTTTCCATGAACTTTCCGAAAATAATTTTGGAAAATTTTCATCTTAAGAAATAATGTAATTGTTTGAAAAATTGTTGCACCAGGTTTCAACAAATTAACCTTGATATTCATAATCAGGGGACTTTAGCGGACTTTTTAAGCCAAAGTTACTGCATCGCACTTTTAGTGTATACATAAGTGTTACTGGCTACTCGATTATAAGAAGAAGTTACTATGATTATATTTATTGATGGTTTCAAATTTTAAGATAATTGCCTCCTTTCTGAACTACCCCTGCCTCCTTTCTGAACTACCCCTACTCCTCTCTAGTCAGGTCCCTCGACTGGTGGGGGAAGAGAAAGAGGACTACTACTTGGCCAGGCCCCCCGTTAATTTTGACCATAGGACGCAAGTCAACTGCAGCCGAAGTGGGCCGTACGTTTTCGGTTTTCGATCGGGGAAAAATCTCGGTGACCGAACGCGCATTCCGACCTTTTTCCCTTGTTGCCGATTTCTTTTCTCTGTTCTTTTCTCCGGTCGAAAATCGGCAATGTTCGGCTCGCATCACATAAACTCGAAAAATCGCGTATTTCAAACATTTGTTGTAGAAAATATCGTATGAAACAGGGGAGGGAGGCATTATTGTCAACCGCGATGGTTGCAGAACGAATCGTAGAACGAGGGCGCCTCTGGCGCTCGACAAAAAACGCCTGATACCATCCCTCGATGCATAATATACTATTGTAAAAAGAGAGTAGCTTAATGGCTGCTTAAGTGCTGGTGATCACAAGGGTTACGTCTAAGAAACAATCTAAGCAAAACAAATAATACAATATTTACCGGAGACAGCCTCGCCATTCGCACAAAAAAGCGTTAGGGTCGATCTTGATAGTAATAGTCTTCGGCTCCGTTTGTTGACTGGTGGAGGGTTTGGAGTCGGGTTCAGTCGATGTCGAAGAGCTAACGGTCTTGACGATTTTAATGGGTTGTTTCATGGCAATGCTGTGGGTGGCGGCAGCCTGGTGCGGAGTCGTGGGTCGCGGTGGAGGTGGCGTGGATGCCGGTGTTGGCGTTACAACACGCGATGGAACGCTTGAGGTCACTGGGCACTGTTGCGTTAACGCTGGGATTGTCACCGTCACAGTGTTCTGATTACTTTGCGCTACAGAATTGTTGACGATTATAGACTGTGGAATCCCTGACGAAGTAGGAACCAGAGGTGGAGGGATATTTCCGAGTGCAGGACTCTGCAAAATCGGCCGCGGTACCTGCGTTACAACCACCTGTGAAATAAGAAAATTATTTCCATATCTTTGGTTTAATAATTATCATCAAATGAGTACTCGCAAATTTCAAATATTTACCTGCTGACCCTGAGGCGTAACGGCGACCATCTTCTGCGCTGTAGGCTGAGTAGTGGCCTGAGGTTGCAGAATGATGATTGTTTTTGCCCCAGTCCCTTGTTGTTGCGTTGTCTGCGCAACAAGGACGGTCTGATGCTGGCCTTGGACAAGCGCCGTTTGGGGCTGGGCAAGAACGTAATTTTGTCCAGGAACACCACCTGAAACGACGTATTGCAACTGACCTCCAGCGCCTTGCTGCAAAAGAACCTGAGGCTGAGACTGCCCCTGTCTTCCTTTCATGGCTGGAATAAGCATTTGATTGTTCGTCTGGAGCTGCTGGATTGCTTGCTGAACTACAATCTGCCTCGGAGTAGTCATAATCAACTGCTGGTGTGGCTGCTGGTGCTCAATTTGATTTATTAGCTGTGGTGGCGGGGCTTCCTTTATCATTGGAGGCGGTTCCTCTTTGTTATTGAGCACAGGCTCTTCAAGGTCAGTCTCATCCTCGATACAGTCGGCGGCTAGAGCGGCATAGAGATTTGCAGCTGTGGAAGAAACGGTAGCCTTTTCACTGTCCTTGTCGTCATCAAGATCCTCGGACTTGATGCTAGAGAGCGTCGACTCTACAGTCGTGGAATCAACCATGGGATCGGGTGACGTAGTGCCATTTGAATATTTAAGCTTTTTTATGTCGACTTCTTCTATTTCGTTTGTGGGCCTTTTCATGCTACGGGGAGCTTCGATGAAAGCGTCTTCGGAGACCTCGGTCTGCATTAGGCTGTCGTCAATCTCGGATTTTATCTTCAGAACATCGGTCGGAGATTCTTTCAGTACCTTCTTTATATGGTTCTCGACCAAGTCCATTCCTTTTTCGTTGATTGAATTTTTACCTGGAATTGAGAAATTTTATATTTAATTTTACTCAAAAAGATAGCAAAAAGCTTTTTACTTGATGTATGTATGCCGATCGGATTTGCAGAGATTGCATTATTTTACTGAGAAGTAACTTCTAATACAAATATTCTTACTGGGTAATTTTTACTATGGTAGCAAAGACAGTGCAGTGTAACCAACATAAAGTCGAGATTATTTTAGGAACTGACGTGATCAATTTGGAGTTTATGTTGGTAACCCTACTGCTTTCGGTATTCTAGCAAAACATGCTAAGATTGGAAATTCAAAAACGGAACGCAATGAGACCTCGAATTGTATTTATGAAAATAGAGTAGCTTTTTACCTAAGACTCCGTTGAGAACAGGCTCTTTTTCGACCTTCCTTTCAAGTAAATCAGCTAGCATCATAGTCTGAAGCGGCTTTTCTTTGGATCCGATACTCGATGAATCCTTGGATGAGCCATCTTCTTGGGCATCGATGTCGAGATTGCTGGGTACACCGTTGAGAAGAATACCTTCGAAGCTGGTGAGAGAGTTTTCCTCCTCAGCACCGACACCCGAACAATCTCTGCTTCCACCGATGCCACTGCTCGACGCCAGAGAGTTATTCGTAGAGTCCGAATCTTCGGCAATTGGCGTGCAGATCGATCTTTGGTTTTTGTTCGTGGTGGCCGTCGTCGATGGCGGTCTGCAAACCTTACCACCAGAAGACACATGGTTCTCGCTTACTATCATCGACGGCATTGTCGCTTGCCCATTTTCATTTTCGCTTACTTCAGTCTGATAAATAAACGGTTACAGGTGATTATTGAAATTCAGACTATACTATTTCAAAATGAGGCAAAGAAGACGTATTAAGCTTTAAATTATAAATTGTATGGTTTTCATGTATTATATCATTTTGAAATTTACCAACTTATAATAAAATAATTAGAAATTAGAGACACCTTGTGTGACCGATAAGGGATAAAATTGTTTTCAGGGTGGCCATTAAAATTTTAGAAACAAATTCTCTTAAGTTGTCTGGCGTACAAACTAAAAAGTTATGTAGGTGTTCTCCGAGTTGAACGGAGATATTCAAGAAAAACCATTTGCGCTAAGAACTTTAGTATAGGAACACATTTTCATTATTGCAAGTACCCCTTTTTGGTAGAACGCATTTGCTCTTTCTGATTTTGCAATAAAAAATTGATTATTTAAACAATTTCTATTAAAAAATGTACTTGCAAAGTTTTTCGGAATCAACTCCCAGCTAAAAAATACGCAAAGTCGCTTGCGGAGTGTTTCGCTGTAAAGTGATCGAGCGTCGGCCCTCGATACAACAAGAGAAATCCGCAAACGCCATGCGAGGCATGGTGGGGGATAGAACTTCTTCAGAGCCGTACTTCATTTTATAACTAATTTTCAGCATGAATAATATGACTGCATATACGCATTTCATGTTGTAAAAAATATGTTCATGTTAATTAAAAGCAAGCTTAATACTCGCTGGTAAAACGAAGGAAAAATATTATAGTTATAAGTACAATGAATATTATAATATCGTCATAGACGTGGATTCTTCCAAACACTTGTGCGATTTTATATTCGAACTAATATGTGCTTTAAAATTAAAATTTTTGAATACAATAATAATTATAATATTATTTTACTATTAATTGAACAATACTTACTAATAATGAGATAGGTGTAAGAAAATAAATTAAACCCCAAAATAAACGGCCCAAAATCTTGAAAATTCTTTTAGATTTTGGAAATACTATTATACAGGGTGTTTTTTTAACTTGAGACATCGAAATATCTCAAAAAATACGCATCCTATGAAAAAAATATCCGTAATAAAAACTTTTTATTTTCGAGGGGGAAAAGCTATTTTGAAAAAATTTACCCCGCCCCAACCCCCAGGAGGGGGGTGGGAAATTGAAAAATCTAAAAAAAAATCACGAATCGAAAAAAATTTTTCAAATAAAACTTACGTATTTCATAGAGGAGAATCTGAATCTGT
>CAKNYM010047736.1:17938-71027 GCA_932195095.1 Andricus curvator
CGTATTTTTTGAGATATTTCGATGTCTCAAGTTGAAAAAAACACCCAGTATATTTGAAAATCTTCAGAATACTGTGAAATTCCGGAATTCTTGTGAACGAATACCCTGATAAGCATTCAAATATTATAGAATTCTGTGAAATTCTATGAAATCTGACATTGTAAAATCCTTGAAAATAAACGCAGAAGAAGGCGAAAGGATTAAGTAACAAGGTGTATTGTCGTAATTTAATTTATGATATAAAAAATTGCGGGGCCCCCCCACGGAACAAGAAAAGTAGTTCAATTTTCAATGATATCAAAATTGTAACACCACCTAAAGTTTAAAATCTGTAATTTCATTATTTCACCACAAAATTCAATATTAATTGATCAAATTGACTCGTCTTTGACGAAGCTCTTGAATTTTCCCAGTTTTCAAGTTTCACTTTTAGTTTCGCGGTTAAAACTTTTTATGAAAATGAATGAAATTGTCTGTATGCAGAAATATAATTTAAAAAATAATCGTCCATAAGAATTTGTATTTGTTTCTTTACACATTAAGTAAAATACGACTGTATTCTTCGAGGGCACGAAAGAAACTGATTCTAAACGGTAATACTTGACAAGCGTCAGATTAGACTTTCGTATGTTATAAAAGCCGACCGTTACGGATATTTGCAAATTCTTTGAAATCCTTTCAACTTATTGAAATAAATTAAAAATTCGTTAGAATAATTTTAAACACCCCAAAATCTTGAAAATTCTTTTAGATTTTGGAAATACACTCATATATTGGAAAATCTTCGAAATAATGTGAAATTCCGAAATTATTGTGAACAAATTCCCTGATAAGCATTAAAATATTATAAAATTCCGTGAAATTCTATGAAATCTGAAATTTTCTAAAATTGTAAAATCCGTGAAAGTAAACGAAAGGATTAAGTAACAAGGTGTTTTATCGCAATACCTCTTTTTAATATTTATGCCAGGACTCCAGGAGCTTTTTTCTTAAAAAGTAAATAAACAAATATAAGCTTTTGACTAAATTTTGAATCTGACACAGATCGCACTTTAGCGTGGAAATAAACCTCCTAATAATCTTAAACGCAGTTCAGGCATATAGTAATTATTTACTTTTAGGAATTTTTACCTTAAACATCAAATAAACGGTTATAAGCTTTTGAATTATTAAAGAGTTCAGAAACAAATAACATAGCAGTACATAGCCTGAGGCCCCAAGAGTTCTCAATAAATTTCAAAAACGTTACAAGATTTTTTTTTTAATTTCGGCAGGTCACGGCCTCGTGACCATTGGAGATGAATTTGTGCAGCGCCTCCGAACTATTCCGAACGATCGTCTGCTTACCGAGTTTAGCCGATGTCGCTTGCGGATTTCTTCGCTTGGACATCTTTGCTCGACTCGACACATTTACAACTTGAGACTTTACGTACAGCACATGCGAAATTTTGATTTTGTAACAAGAAGCGTGCTCGACCACTTTTACCAGACAAAAGATTCGCAAAGTGCTTTGCGTATATTCTTCCCTTGTATTTCGTGACGTATTCGACTTCTTTTACAAATTTCAGGCACCGCAAAGTACTTTCCATTTATTTTTCGATTGCATTTGGTCAATTTTCTCAATATTCGAAATTTTAAACATTCATTTTTTGTTATAAATAATTACAAATTATCATTTTAACCATGGTAGTCAAACGCAGCTTACTGTCACGATTCCACAGGTATAAAAAACTCATTTTTCGAAAAAATGTCGCTTAACTATGTATTTCCGTTGTAGGGCAGTGTGGTTTTGATGTGAGTTGTTTTCCAGACTATATGAAGGGGTTAGGGTCAGTCAGGATTTTCAAAAAATCGATTTTTTTCATTGCATTTTCTGAAAGTACAACATTTCAAAAATGCTGTGTGAAAATTTTATCGGAATCGGACCATAACTTACGAAGATACACGACTTTAACCAAAAGTGCTTCGCGCGGTCTGTCGCTTTACCCAGCTTAACTTCAAACTTTGAACGCGTGTTTTTCGAAACAACGTTTTTGAAGTCGGTGCGCATGATATCTCTAGAATAGCTCAACCGATCATTACCAAATTTTAATCAGTTATTTTTAACATAATTCTGAAGTACTTGAACGATCGATATTTCAATTTATAATTTTTCTTTTTTTTTTTTAACCCAAAAAAGTGCGATTTTTCTCAAGGAAAATAACAATTTTGTGTTTGGTAATATCGTTTTTTAACTAGTCCCGTTGTATTTTTTGTTTTGGATGATCCAGTCATGAGTTACGATGCGCACCGCAAAACACCTTTTTTTCGACCTCTGGCAGTTTAACTATAACTTGCTTGTTTATCGATATTTTTACCTTCCAAAATTACTGTAACATCTTTTAATATGAATTATTCGAACTGTAGAACATTTGTCAATAAGTAATAAAACCTGTTTAAAAAAAAAATTCTTTAAAAAATCTTTTTTTTTGCCCTGCGACTGACCCTAACCCCTTAATAATAATTAATAAACTAATTAATAGTCAGGGTGCCTAGTGATCAGGCAATTTCACCCCCCCCCCCCCTCAACGGCCAATTCAAAGATATCTTTCTGTAATTTGGCCTCGACCAACGTATAAAAATAGGAATTTTAACATAATCTACATATGCAAAGCTTATGTCGTAAAGAAAACATTTATTTACACGTGCCAAACTTATCCTCAATCACAAGTTACATTACCGATCATGAGTATGAGTTAATTTTTTTTCTCTTAAACAGGTTGAAAGATATTGAAAAAGTAGTGCAAACTTCAATATTTTCTTAAAATTTAAATACAATCTAATGTAATAAACATTTTTCAATGTCGCTGGAATCATATTTTAAAGATAAATTTCTACAAATTCGAACCAACATATAACCATTATTGTGAACATTTTGGCTTGCATGGTGTAACATGTTTATAGTTGACACCAAAATATTCGAATTTGTCCAATTTCTTTGTATCAACTGTATGAAATGTTTATTATATTAGATTTAACCTAAATTTTAAGAAAACATTGACATTTGAACTATTTCTGCAATAGCTCCTTAAGTACATAAATGACAAATTGCATTTACCCTTGTTAATTTTAAACAGACTTCTGATAGCTTTAAACATATTTAACTCGTATAATTAACAATAAAAGAATTTAAGCAACCATCAAATAACTTTGATGGTATCATAGATGATACATGAAGCAATCAGATTTTTTTTCTCTCTGGCTCTCGACTAAAGAATAAAAAAGAAGATAAATTAGATTTTGCGATAGAAGAAAAAAAATTACCGAATCTAAATAAAATTCCCGGGGTTTCCCGATTTCGCGGCTCACTAAAAACCCTGATCATTTCCAATTCTTAAGCTTCAAAATTCATTGTACTTAACACTAGAACGACCAAATGGGTCATTTTGACCCATTTACTTCTTCTCCTTGTTGTTCTTCCTGAACTATTGGACATAGACCGAATTGTTTTTGTGAATTTTAGTCATTTCATGAGAGAAATGTACCGCTGTGGTTTCGTCTCATAATGGCTAATATTATTATCAAAATATATCATGTGTACCTTGAACGACCACATGAGCCACTTTGACCCATACGTGTTTCTTCACATTCACGTAAAAAAACCATATACACTCATATATTCGCCAGATACTGCAATCTTCATACAGATTTAGGAGGTAGTCTATGACTGTCCTACCCTTATTTTGTCTGAAAATGATTGAATGAGTAATTATTTTGAATTTGCGGAACTCAAGTACCTCCCTACTTTTTTCCTGTTCCGCTCAATCAGAGTTGCGAATCAAAAAGTTTAGTGAATGAATTAAGCACTTCCTTCGAATATTAAGCTCATTGCTGATAAATTTTATTTGGTTTCGGAGATTTGGAATAACTTTATGGGGAATTCTGGAGCATGCTTTAAGCCTTCTCAGCATATGGCCGTAGATGAACAGCTGAATCTCTAAAAATGTCGTTGTCTATTTCTGCAGTTTATGCCTAGTAAGCCAGACAAATATGGCATCAAATAATGGCTTCAGTGTGATGCAAAGTACCGCTAAACCTTGAACGGGTTTCCTTACATTGGAAAAGATGAAAATCGCCTTTTTTTGAAAATATGACAGTATCACTTTTTTACATCATGAAAGCACGAAACCACATCAGTAAGAATCAATCGCACATCGTTGAAACCATGATAACGATGTTCCCATATAGGTCGTTTTGACCCACATGGTCGTTCATGTGATATAGTCAACCTCGGTCGTTCTAGTGTTAAATCAGTAAGAAAATAGAATCTGAAATTTGATAATAAAAATACCTTTTCACAATTATTAGTCATGATAACTTTGGCTCCGTTGAGCCTTTGTATTTTTTTAGCAGGAGTCGTTACGATAGCTGGTTTCTGTTTTGAGTTGATGAGGGGTTTATTGAGTAAAGTTGTTGATGCAACTGTCGTTGCTGGCGTCACTGCAGGTGCTACGGGCTGAACAACACCAGTCATTTGTTGCTGCAGTAACCTCTGCTGTTGTTGACGCTGAGCGACCTATGTTAGAAACATGAATCAGTAAAGAAAACACATAAATAATTAATTAATACGGTTTTATGTGTAAAGTTGAACAAGTAAATGAGATTTATATTCAAAGAAAATTATTATAAAAAAGAACAAAAACAACTAAACTTACTGTTTGACTTCAAGAATTGTTATTAGGTATGCATTTAAATATAAAAATTTGAATCGCAAATGATTTTCCTTTCAAACAAAACTAGATTTGATTTGTTTCATGCTTTTGTTAGTATAAAAACAGTACTGTTATGTATCAAGGGGCAGCAACTCTTATTTTCTCAGTGGATCCTTCCCGATGGCAAAGCGTAAATTGTTTAAAATTATTGAATGTGACTAAGCAAAATTTTAAGACAAAACCTACTGAAAACGGTTAAAAAATAATCTTTATTCGAACATTTCCTCTAATAAGAAAGCATATCACAGCAGAAATGCAAAAATGAAATATTTTGAAATGCGACAGCGCCAGTAAATTGGAACTTTTGGGGAAAAATGTGAACTTCAATCCAAAATTAATGAAAAAATATATAATGAATAATTAATTTTTTATCTTAATACAAAATTATTGATAGAAATGAACTGATAGAAATTCACTGCTTTTTCATTAATAATTCTCGAATTATTTCGAGCTACACAACAGTTTGTTTGCCAGATGGGGCTGTTGCCAACGTCAAATAGGTACTCATCAGGCGTATTTCAAAAATATTCAGACAAACATTTTGGTACAGCTGTATTATTTTAAGGTAGTATATCTGTATCTAGTCATCCAATACATATTTGTTTTACATATACAATATATTTGTCATTAAAGAAAGCTCTTGGGTATTGACTAATCAAAATCGAGAACGCCATAGCTGTGGCCAAACAAATGAATCAATTCCAATCAAAATGTGAAACGAAAAACAAATAAAGTAAAACAAAATTGCTTTCCCTTTCACTCAAAGTTTAAAATTTCTACTTTGAATAACTGTGGGTCATTTCGTGTCTTTTTAAGACATTTTTCAGTTACTGGCAATTTTACTAACACTTCAAAACATGCTGAAAAACGATACGTGTTATTTGAAAACAAATAAAAATTCACAACATTTGTTAGAGGCACGCATTGGTACATACGATCAAAAGTGGCGTAACCAAAATGGTTTCTGAAGAGATGTAACTAAATCGCAGAAGAGAATTCTTGAATTTTCTAAATATAAATTTTGATGATCCTCATAAAATAGTGTAAATCACGGGGCGGTATTGATTATATTCAAATGAATTGTACATACCAACACTCTAGACAGTTAATTTACACGGCAAAATCCTAAACGTATTTATGTTTAATTGAATTATTCACAATTAAATACTACAAATGTTATAAATTAAATTTAGCGAACCTAAATTAACTTTACACAATCAGATTCTGCAGGGTGAAACTGTACGCAACGCAATTTAATAAATATTATTTTTTTAAGTCCACACAAAATTAAAATACATTTTTTCAAAGCCCTACTGCCTAAAGAAACCAGTTTAATGCTTTTAAACCAACTTTACACACAGCAATGCTTTTTCAATTGTTTTACACTGTTTTGCATAGTTGTTTTATGTAGAAATTTACTGGTGTAGAGTTTTTAAAATCAAAAATATAAAAAGTCATTAAATTAGCTCGTGTATAGTTTAATCCATTGTAAGTAAATTTTAGCCTATAAAGAGGAGGATCGTTTTTTCGCTTTTCACATTGAAATTCAGGAGAATATTCCACCATATAACGATCATCAAGAAAGATGTCTATTTAAGGAGGTTCGATGATGGCATAGCAAGTCAATGAGGTGTCTAAAAATTTTCTTATTGCAGAAATTCTAAAAAGTTATCATAAATATTATCATGAATTATTAGTTACATCGCACAAAAAATTTCAAGTTTAAAATCATTTTTGAAGTGAGTAAATATTATTAAAAGTTCGACGTTTGACTTAAGACTGAAGTGGTGGCGGAGTACTTGGCAACGTCGCAACTATGCAAACCGATCGCGGGAAGGCAGAGCAAGAACGAGAGATTCTTAAAAAAAAAAAAAAGTCCAGTAAACTCATAGAGCTAGTAGCTAGGCAATGCGACGTTGCCGAGTACTGCTTCTCAGCCGCCACGGCGGGAATTTACTCAGCCTTCGAGACCGAAACGGGTGTCTTTATTTTAACATAAGTACGTTAATTTGTCAGTAACACATACATTTTCTTATATGTATGTATTCCGAAAGATTTAAACTTACATATTCGATGTTTTCTAGCAAAATTGTATAGATATCCAAACTGCTAAAATGCACTATGTGCGCAAATCTCACATGTTGCCATAAGACTCTATGTTTAATCCAGCAACTTTATGAACAAATATTTCGAAAAATAGTTTAGTTAACCTAGCTGAAACTTTGCAGGGCGATGAAGGGACCATTGAAGTACATTTTTAATTCAGCCAAAAAGTATAGAAAGTCGATAATCATCGAACCTCCTTAAATGCATGTTTTTGATGCTTTCTCTGCTCAAATCTTCAAGAAATAGTGATTTGGTTGTATTTCAACATCAAGAAATGTGAAATAATCAGAAAAAAGGAACTTTATACTTTCCTATCCATTTTCCATATTTTCCCATTCTGTTTCATATTTTTCCACGCCCCTTTCTATTTTCCCATGCTATTTCATATTTTCTCACACCCCTTCCTTTTTTTTCCACGCTTTTTTATATTTTCCCACGCTATTTTATATTTTCCCACGATCCTTCCTGTTTTTTTACTTTTCTACAAGAAAATAAAAAAAATTGGCTATTTCTATGTAATTGTATTTTTCGTTGATTTTTGTACATTTTTTTTACAAAAAAGTACATTTTTTAACACAAAATTACAATTGTAGAAATGTTGTACTTTCTTGTATCTTCTCTCTTGCATCGTACGCCCTTTCCTATTTTCCCACGCTAATTCATATTTTCCCACGCGAAATCATATTTCCCACGCCCCTTCCCTTTTCCATGCTATTTCATATTTTCCCGGGCTTTTTTCATATTTTCCACGCCCCTTTCTATTCCCCCACACTATTTCATATTTCCTCATGTCCCTTTTTTTCACGCTATTTCATATTTTCCCACGCCCCTTCCCTTTTTCCCACGCTTTTTCATATTTTTCCACGCCCACGCTCTAGGGAAAATATTAAAAAAGCATGGATAACTATAAAATAGCGTGAGACAAATAATAAAGTTGCGTGGGAAAATATGACATGGCGTTGAAAAATACGAAATAACGTGGAAAAAAGGAATGGGCATGGGAAAATATGAAAGAGCGTGGGAAAAAAGAAGGGACATGGGGAAAGATGAAATAGCGTGGTAAAATAGGAAGGGGCGTGGGAAACATGAAAAAAGCGTGGGTAAATATGGAATAGCATGGAAAAAAAGAAAGGTGGTGGAAAAATATTAAATAGTGTGGAAAAATATTTAAAAAGCGTATGGAAACAGTAAGAACGTGGGAAAATATGAAAAAGCGTGGGAAAATATGAATTAGCGTGGGAAAATAGGAATGGGCGTAAGTTTATATGCAAAAAACGTGGGAAAATATGAAATAGCCTAAGAAAGAAGAAAGGAGCGTGGGAAAATAGGAAGGGGCGCGGGAAAATATGAAAAATGGGTAGGAAAGAATAAAGTTCCTTTTTCTAATTATTTCACATCTCTTGATGTTGAAATACAACAAAATCACTATTTCTTGAAGCTTTGAGCAGGGAAAGCATCAAAAACATGCATTTAAATAGACATCTTTCTTGATTATCGTTATATGATGGAATATATTGCTGAATTTCAATGCGTGGACAAATGCCTAGAATCATCGCTTTGCTATATTTTATACGTCATATAAATACACTGTTTTTAAGCAAGTCTGGTGAATGGGGTAGATTTATAACAGGGTCAAATGTCTAAGTATTTTCGAGCTGCTCGAAATCCCACGTAAAATGCTATCATAAAGGCCGTGTTTTCTCCTTGAGGAAAAGCTCATTCGGAGAATCGATTCAGGGGTTTGTGAGTCACATTCAAAGGAACAACCTTACGTAATTTCAGCCCAATCGGTTGGGGGCCAAAAAACGGCCTTAATGGCACCCCTCATGTTATTTTCATTTTGTGTAGAATGTTGCATTATACTTAAAGACCGTACAGTAGAGTATTCTGTGTAATTTAATCGGGTCTAGTTAATTTTAGCATAACAAAATCGATTTTCACTTTGTGCAGAGTTCTACGACATAAAACTTAACTGTGTAGGGTTTTGAAAAACGTATCTAAATTTTTGCAGTTTTAAATATGTAAAATAATAACAATATTCTATTGCGTACAGTATAAATATGCAAGATTTAATTATGAGAAATAAATACATTTTTTCCCGAGCAGAAATAATCATATTTCCGCCCCGTAAAGCACTCCCAGTGATAAAACTTTCGAATCTAAATATATTTGAAGTTGTGAATGTTTCAGTTAAGACATTTAACATTTCCACCGCGCGAATTTAAAAAAAATGAAAATCAAGTCATTAAATATTTGAGATTTTTTTAATTTGGACCAAAACTTAGATGTGACTCCAGGCCCTTAATTATGACTTCTAACTTTTACCAAGTTTTGTATCCAAAATATTAATTCCATAAACAATTCATTTTAATTTAAGTCGAATTCACTTGCAATTTAATTTTTTGCAGGGGAATTGATATCGAATTCACTTGAATTTGCTTGAATCCAGCAAGATTTGATTTTGATTAATTTAAGTTCAATTTAGATTAAATTGAATTTATGGTGAACTAAAATTAATCCAAGTTGACTTCTGAAAAAGATGTATGCCTATTGCTTAATTAGTACTGGTCGAACCCTCTTACGTGTTGAATAATATCACAACTTACAGCTATTTCGAATTAAAAAAAAAAAAAATTGAAATCCTAAAAACGAGGGTCACGCCACTGAACGAGGAAGAACAATCACTACGAAGTTCTTTTCGCAGACTAAAAATTTACCACGGACGAAAGAATATATGGATGGAGCACAAATCGAACCCTTAAGGATTTTGAATGTAGAAAGGTAAATGTTCGGATTGCTACGTCTGAAGCTCTAGTACGTAAGGGGAGGGTAGCAGATTTTTATGTGTGGAACTTACGCCCTCCTCTTGCCTATGTAGAGAGTTCGTGCTAAATGGACTGGATTTTCCAAAGAACTCAATCAAGTGAAGGAAGAATTTACTTTCTGAGAATTGTGGATTGTAATGGCGACACAAGGCAAAAACTAGTTCAATATCGCTACTGTAAAGAAATTTGAGATATATTCTTCAGATTTTACTAAAACCCTCAGAATCGGAGAATATTACGATAATTGGATATCTAGAGATGGTCTAACATGGCGATTAGCTAACAGCAAGAGGCCAAAAGTAATAAAGAAAGAAAAAAAAAGCTCCGTCCATATATTCATACGTGCATGGGATCTATGGAAGTCTTGGTTATGACAACCATACCTGGTTGCTGGTTATTAGCTGGTTGACACTGATGCCGGATGCGATGCTAGTAGTGTTTGTTACGCAGGCAGTAGGGGTAGACACACAAGTCGCAGCGGCACTGGGCATGCATTCGCCGCTGACCGTTACCTTGGTAGCCAGGAGGCTTTTAATTATGGAACTAGAAGTGGTGCTGCTTCTCGAATCGTCCCTCACCACTACCTGGATCTGCTGAGGTTGGGGTTGAGATTGAATCAGCGTCTGGACCTGAATCTGTTGCTGCGGCTGCAGTTGCGGCAATGGCTGCTGCTGCTGCTGAAGAGGCTGTTGAGGTTGTTGCATTTGAGATCCACTGGTCAGAAGTGCTTGGCTCAAATGGGGGTGCGACACTGACACCTAATCCACACCAAACAATACTCAACGATTCCAGTGATTGCATGTTAGTACACAAGTGTATGATTCTACATTAAAATGGCTCAAATACCGGCTTTCGAATGTTCTTTATCCCATTTAACAAAAATGATTAATAGTACTGAAAAAATAATTTCCTGAAAATCTAGTCAATGAAGTTTCCTTTTCCAGTAGCAGGAAGAAAAAGAACTGTACAAAAAACTTTATTTCCTCCTTATTAAATAAATGCAAAATTTTGTGATGAAAAAGACGTGCTTCTATTGATTTATTTTTTATTTTCAGGTCATCACTTCTTCTGAAACATTAACATTTTATGTTTTGGTGGAGTGACAAAAATCCAAAAATCGATTTTTCAAAGGTACAACTTTGAACCACCATGTTCTACGTTTTACTTAACTGTGATAGCCACAACGAAATTCAGAGCTGTCTTTTTTTATCCGTTAGAAAGCGGCTAACAACACACTGTAGAATAAAATTTTAATCTCGAAAAATTAAAAACAATGAGCAGATTGAAATTTTTTCTTTAAAAACATTTACAAACAGTTCTGCAATACTTCTTTGACAAATGAAAAGGAAACTTTTTTCTCCGTGAAGGGATCTTTCATAATAAAAATGACTAATAATTTCAATATTTGTTTAAAAAACGATTGACATCGTGGTTAATAGATAATATAAGCACTAAAAAACAGACAGCTCCGAACAATAAGCACGTGACACCAATGTATTAGTGAAAAAAATATATGTACTATGCAGTTTACGTTTTAAAAGTCACAAATACCGTTATAAGTTATAACGAACACAGGACGAAAAATAAAAATAAAATGTTTTTGTCAAGAAAAAAAGCAGCTATTTTATAGCTATCTCATCGACGAAAATCTGGAATTATAGTTTCAAAGCATTCGAATTTCCCAGAATATTCTTTTTAATTAGAAGAATTAAAATTAGCAATTTCAAATTTGCGTCAGAATTTGAAAATATTGAAACAAAAGAGAATTATGATTCAACGCATAACATTAAGAAATTTTCGAATTTAAAAACATTCAAATAATTCCATACTTTTTTAAAATTAATTTTTAACAGGGTGGCCATTAAAATTTAAGAAAAAATTGTCACATTATTTTCCGGCCATTAAAAATAACAAATTCAAGCTTTCGAGGCTACACATTTTTTATGTGAAGTAATTGAAACGAAACTGCGTTAATACAGATTGCAAGCCTTCTAATTTGAATAAGATTAATTTCGAAACTTACAATTGTTTAACTCTTAAGGCTTTTGCTTTGAAATGGTTCAATTTTTAAAATATTTTTTAAAAAATTTCAAGTTTGAACGATTTATATTCTCAATTATTAAATTAAAAATTTTCATTAATTACGTAAATTTGTAATCCGAGGTTAAATCTAATTATTCTGTTTAAAAGGCTATTTTTAAAATAGGGATTAGAGACCTACAAATTACAATGTTTGTTTTTGGAAAATATAATAAATTAATTACCACTTTAAAAAATGTTACTACTAGTAATCGATACATTTTTTAGGAAAAAAATGTTTATTTTACCGACAATAAATTGAAAATATAAGATCTAACTTTACTTTAAAAAATGATCTTATTTAAATCGCTGTGTATAAAATTGTATTTAATTTACGTTTCTAAATAATAATTAGACAATGAGAGAATAATTAAAAAATCTAAGATGGCGAAGTCTTCGAGAATTGACTAATGAAATGAGAACACATTAATGAAAATCAGATCATCTTTAAAGAGGTAATTAATTATGGATCCCAATTATATATTATATAACATTCTCGTGTCACATTTAACGTTTCGCTTGTTATATTTAATACGTTTTTCTATTAAAAATTAGAATAATTCCCAGTAAAAAATTCACTTTCATTTCCCGGGTAAGGGGCCACCCTGTTTAAACACCTATTTCAACATGTAACAAAAAATAACAATACCAAAAATCATTTTAAAAAACTATAAGGCGAAAGGTAAAAAGGAAAGGAACTGAATCTAAAGGCGCCGACCAAACAAATAAATACCAAAGGGGAAAAAAACACAAAACTGATCATTTTCCCAAATACGCCCAAATTTGGAGGAAATCGAATCTCAAACCCAAAGCCTCAAATCCGTCCCCGTCATTCCTTTTTAATGTGTTATTTCAAAAAGAGTATTTTTTTCTTTTCTGCTCTAGTATCATGCAGGAGGAAATATGTAAATGGCTGCAAAGAAATGAAAAGAAAAGGAAGAAAGAAAGAAAGAGATAGTATCAAAAAATGAGAGCCGAGTGAATGACTTTGAGAGTGAGGACTCGGACCCACCTGACTTTTTGAGTCAATCTTGGTGACCGGATTCTGGGCTTGATTCGGGGTGGGAGGCTTTGGTGGTGCGGAAAGTTGGGCTTTGAGGATGGGGGAAGCTGGGGCAGGGGTCCTTTGTGCCCCGGGATTCTCAGGGGCTGTACTATCAGGGGTGGGATTTATAGCCGTGACTGTACGCTGTTGAACGGGAAGCACCTTAACGGGAGTTGTGTTACTGGCAATGGAGATCGGGGTTGTGTTCGTTCCAACGACCATCTGACTGGAGTACGTCACTGCCGCCGGCGTCGCTCGAATTCGAATGCCCTCGTAGTATTGCGTCTCAGTTGTCTCACCCGTCAACGGATTCGGTCCCACGGTTACACCAAACACCGACCTAAAACATTTCAAATGTAATATTATACACAAGAGTTCCAATTGTCTAACATTCAAAGAGAAGGGAAGATGTTTCATGGTACGTTTTGTCCTTTTACATTGAGGTAGAAGAATATTCTCAACACTCTTACGTAAGATTTAAATCTTTTTAATTTTTAATTTTCAAGAATTTAGAACCTTATAATAAAAGAATGAACAAATGTTGTATCTTAACTATGATAATGGAACCCTTCAAAATTTTACATCAGTTTTTTAATTTTTCGTTTATTTCTCCGTCACTAATATCGGATTCGTCCTCTTGCAGTCCATCCCCTTTTCATTCTATAATTATATATGGGTCCGTTCCACGTAAGTGCTCCATGAACTGATTTTCTTCATCCTCCATATTTATTGCACTACTTAGGACCGACTTCCTCTTTGTTTGTTTGTTTATGTAGGTACTTCCAAATGCCTTATCTCTTCTGCGTTTTTATCTGTTCTAGCTCAACATTTCTTTTCTCTTGTTCTTCAACTTTGCACATTTTCATGAACTTCGATCTTTTTTGAATATAAGCTTTCCACGAACCTTTATTTTGCTTCAAATCTAATTGATTTTATGCAACACTTGCGTGTTATGGGCACTTTATACCAATTATTTTGAGAGTGTTAAGTTCCCGTTTATCGACCGGTGGAAGAAGTCTGTGGTGAGGGTACAATTTATTTCCCTAGGGAAACAAAGTAACATTATTTCCCTGAAAACAGGGCTATAAAGCATCCAGCAATCATGGAGTGTATAGGAAGTGCTGCCATCTCTATGCCTACTAGCCAAGTCCCAAGTACCATTTCATAACCTTACTATCCTGTGTAAAAGTAAGAACGCGCTCCGCGCTCCTAACCCAAAACGTGGAAACATTATTGAAGTTTAAAATAAATCTGACGTCTATGAGAAACGTTTGTTGGTCCAAAGCAGAGGTTAAAGTGTTGTGCCGAGATGGAGAAAAGTGGTAGTGATAAACCATTACCGTTCGAGCTGTGTGAAGCAGCAATGTTTTTTCTTGTTCTTTTTTTTTCTTTACAGGGGGCCCGGCGCCCGGAACTCCCGAAGGGGGCTTCGCCCCCACCCGTAGGACACCCTCCTGGATAGCTAAAATCGAAATTTCTCGAAAAGTCCATAACAGAAATTTGTTGCATAAAGTTTCGTGTGCACCATGGGTAGTGCGTCTTTTTAGCCTCGCGTCCTGTAAACATACGCTCGGATATAAAGACAAAGCATTTTCATTTTATTTCTTTAATTAGTATAATTAGTATTTTATGCTACAAGCTGGCCAACACTAATTTTTTCTTTATATTCGCTCTTACTTTCGTCGTCTCCTACTTAAATCATTTCAAGTGTTTAAAACTAAGCTATTTTAAATGTAATCAGACTGAATCAACTACAATTGAAGGCAATTGCATAATTTCAAATTGGAACCCATCTACATTGAAGAAATAAAGATTAAAACCTTTCAAAACAAAAAATTTTCCAATACTACTTTTCAATCAATTAAAGTTTAAAGGTGCGCGATTTTGAATTCGAATTTGGACACTGAGAATTTTTGATTTCAAATCCGAAAGTACAGAACGGAAAAACTAAAAGCGATTAAAATTGAACAATTTAAAATTAGAAACTTTAATAATAAAAAGTTGAAAATTCAATAATTTCAAATTAAGGCATAAAAAAAAGAATAGAACCTTGAATCTTAGGACGTTAAAATAAAACACTTTTACACGTAAATTTCAAGTCAATTTTTTTTTTAAATTAGATTAGCATCCCTTCTCAAATCCCCAATTAGCCCAACTCTCATAATAAGCCTCCAAGAAATGCCTAGCATACACAATCTTGTGGGTTTTTCAATTTCTAAAATTCCCTACCGCTTGCAGTCGGATTTTTATTAGAAGCGCTCACGTTCACCTGAACATTTGTCCAGAGAAGTGAAAACTACAGAAAACCAAAATTCCTAAGCATAGACGGTTACCGACAGACGTGTTTGGATGTAGACATCCGATAGCATCGTTTGCCCACATTAATCCTCAGCGTCAAACCTCCCACTTGACAGTAGTAGTTAAACGCAGTGAAAATACGACTAAACGAGAATCACCAACGGTCATCCATCAGAGCGCTAACCGCGCCCGTCTGCGTTTAACATTCGAAATCTCGACGAACCGAGAATCACCACCTAGCTACTGCCGTCAGTCGTGAATTTCAAGTATTACAAATTATCTGTTATAAAACAGTATACTGCCGTGCAAATTAAATTAGGCATTTTCACTTCATAGTCAGCTAACTTCACTTCGTTAACTGCTGAGGGGAAGACAATGGATCAGATGCATGGGATTCGCTCCATATCTTCGTAAAAACTAATTCTTTCTATATAAGTGTATTTGAAAAATAGTTTTTATTTTTTAAGAACTATTTAATGAAATAATAAAATGTTAATAATTATTATTCATTATGAAGATATTACAAAAATAAAGTTTTGTTCCATGCATTTGGTCAATAGTTTTCCCCTCAGCACTCAACGAAGTGAAGTTCGCTGATGGTTGAATTGAAAATACCTAACAAAGCGTATCTGCAGTTCGGATACGTCATCTGTCAATTTCACGGATCTTTCGAATTAGACTCAAATGTCCTTGATTCTGATAGTTTTTCTTGAATATCCATTTCGTGAAACGATATACATAATTGATGTTCGTGAAAACCACGAAAATTAGGGCTATTTGAATCCCATTTTAAAGATTCGTAAAAATGACAGATGACTTATCCGAGCTGCAGATACGCCTTAATTCATTTGCACGGCAGTATAATTTATTGAGATTCGGGATTCCTAAAAGGGATTTCAAAATTAAAATTTGTTCAATCAAGCGTAAACGTATCCTGATCAGGTAAAATCGGCCGTTTTCTACTTTTGACATTAACTGAATATCAGAAAATTAAATTTTAAATTTAAAAAATTTTTAATTGTACATCTTCTTAAACTTTCGGCGTCACACGCCTATTTATTTTAGAATCCGGCGCCTCAATTTAAATATTATGCATTCAAAATTAAACAATTATAAATTTCAAAAGTAATCTATTTTATATTTATAGCGTTCGCCATTTTAGGATTCAAAATTTGAACACGCCCAAATTAAGCATTCATAACTGTAAAATTCTATATTTAAAGTGAATAAGATGTTAATTGTCTTCTAATACCAAATTTTTGCAACAGTTTGATTTTCGAAAAAATAAAATAGTATTTTTTTTATTTGAATGAGAAATAACCTTCTTAGTTTTTTCTTGCATACTATTTGCAGGGGAGCCTGGTAAGGAGTAATCTCGCATGTCACAATACATGTGAGCCTGAAATTTTGCACAAATGTTCCTCATGCCATGATAAAGACTTGTAAAAGAATTTGTTTTTCCACTTCAGTTTTTCGATACTTATTTGATCTTGTGGCATGAATTCTTATAGAAATTAATCCTCTGGCTACGCCAGAACGTGTTTGTCATTGTCGTCAATACTTAAAAATGTTTATAATTACCTAACACATCTTGGAAAATGCAAAGGAGCGATGACTCCCCTTCTTCCACTTTTTGTGCAGCAGCCAAGGTATTTCTTATAAAGTTCCTCTTGCTCGATACGTACGCCAGGCGCGAGTTCGAATGAAGCCTTCAACCAGCCAAGGGCGAATTGTTCGTTCTCTTGAATGATTTGTTGATGCGCGTGTTGTTGCTGAACTGAATTTGTAGTTTCAACTACTTCTGCAAAGAAAAAAGAAAAATATTCGAGTTGATTAGAGAGTGAAGAACTTGATTGCAGTTTGTAGAAGCGATAATTATTTATTGTAATAAATCCATAATAAGTTTTCTTATTGAATTATATACTCACTGTGTGTCATTGTTTTGACAGGAGTCGCAGCAGGCGTTACTGGTCTCGACGGTGCTGGGCTGAGTGGTGGTGCGGGGCTGGGGGGTGGGGCTGGGGTTGCCATTACGGGAGCCGGAGGTGGCGGAACGGACGCGGCGGCGGGTGTCGATACAGGCGTGACTGCAGGTGGTGTTGGCGCCGTGCTTTGTCCAGAGGCTGGAGGCGCGGGTGTTGATATTGTTGATACTGTTTCGACGACCCTCATCAGGATGCACGCCTTTGGACCATAACTCTGCGCCTCCACCGTCACCAGTGCCACCAGAGTATCTATAGCCCCGCGAACCCGTGCGACGCTCGTGCAAGGTCTCTCACCCAAGGAAGTTAACGCATAAAGACACTCCAGGGTGTACACCAGCAATGCTATATCGCTCAGCGCCAAAAACCTGCGAACAGAAAATAAAAAACTATATTTACCCGGAAAGACCTTTTACATAAAAGAACGACTTTCAACTTCAACACCGACCGAATTAAAAAAAACAACTTTAACCCAGGCTTTAAAATATTTGAGTAAACTTGCTACTTATACTAATGAAAAGAAATTAAAGATTGAAATACATTTTCGAAGGAATGCGTGTATATGATTTCTCGTACAAATCCATATTAAAAAAATATATTCACCGTATATTGCTTTCAATAATTTTTCAAATGATTATTTATTTACAACTTTATAACCCAACCTTTTCACTTCTTTGGCATAAAATAGATAGTTTTCAATATTTTTATAATCACATTTCTATCAAAATTTAAGTTATGGTTACAATCTTCGTATAAATCTGAGTTATTTAATCTTTGTCGTCGTCTACTCCACTCTAGATGGAGTAGATACTAGAAAAAATTCCTGGATAGTAGTAAGTTTATTCGCGATTTCCAGAAATTTCTCCCCACCATTAATATTTAAACGCTTTTTCTAGCAAACAACATATTTTTCAAACTTCTGCGATTTAACATTGAACAATTTTAGATTTAAGACTATTAAGACTATCATTTCTTTATCAAAAAATAGGATCACTAATATCATTGCGATTCTTTAAAAGTATATTTAGACTGTTTTCCAAAACCTCTCTTTTTGTCATTGTAACACCTTGAAATGACGAAGAATTTGAATGTTTTATGAAATTTTTTTGAAAAGACGATTTTTGATAATTATTATTATTATTATACCATTAAGCCATTTCCCCTTCGGGGTAGGCGTGACTTGCTTGGTTGGAACATAGTAGTGTGTATATGGGTATATAGGTATAAATTAGGTAGGTAGATAGGTATGAGGTAGATAGGTATATAAGTGTTAGGTATAGATATTTTAGATTGATCTGGAATTCTCGTGTTATTTATTTAAATGACACGTTTATTCCGCAACACTGCTCCGACCCAAGTTGTTGATCAATCTCTCTAGCGATTACCCCAAGTGATGAGCCTCACAAAATTGTTATGTATGGTTCCCCACTTGGGCCCATTAGTATCCAAGGTCTTTGTTTCAGGCGTCATTCATTCTATTGTCACTCTGTTTACAAACTAATTGTCGCCACACTTTTCTGTCCTGGCATACTACTCTAGCTTCCTTCACGTCGATGCATTTTTTCATGCAAGCTCTTGTGTTTCTATGGCTTCTTATGTCTCTACGGATTAATGTCTTATTTACAGATTCTAACCATTCTTTCGGCGGTCTACCTCTGGGCATTCTGCCATTTACTTTACCTTTATACACTTGTTTGGTCAGTCGTTCATCTTTCATTCTTTCAAGATGTCCGAACCATCTTAACTGATTTCTTTCCCATATGTCAACTAGTGTCTCTCCTGTACCACATTCTTTGAGGATTGTCTCGTTTCGGACTTTGTCCATCAGTGTTTTCCCGCATATTATGCGCAGAGGTTTCATGCCGATCGCGTTAATTTTACTCCTATCCTTTTCTTCACAGGTCCATGTCTCGCTACCGTATAGTACAGTCGGTACGAATATAGAATTATGTATGGCCATTTTAGCTTTTTTTGATATGCTTTTATTTGTTAGGATGGACCCTGCTCTACCGATAACCTGCTTACCCTTATTTATGCGCCTATCTAACTCCCTATCTATTTTTCCGTCGCTAGTGAATAGACTACCTAGATATACGTACTTGTCAACTTGTTCTAATCTCTCATCATTTAGGACAATGTTGCATATTGTTTTCTCACTTTTTCCCTCAAACACCATGCTTTTTGTTTTATTTACGTTAATTTTGAGGTCCATGTTCTTCTTGCTTGTATTAAGTTTATTCAACATTCTTTGCAAGTCCTCGATTGATTCTGCCATAACAATCTTGTCATCTGCGAAAGCTAACCCACGTACCTTGAGTGTTTCAAGATCTACACCTTCTTCAACGCAGAGGGCAGTCCTTAGACACTTATCCATGAATATGATAAATAGCCACGAGGACATAACGCATCCTTGTTTCACGCCTTGCATAATATCGAACCAGTCACTCAGTTTTCCATTTACCCTTACACTCGCTATACTACCTGTATATATTGTTTTTATTGCTTGTATAATAATGATCATAATATACAGTAAAATATTTTGAAGTTTCAACTTGAAATTATTCAACTTTTATCACATAGAAATGTCCAAATGAAACGGATCTATCTCGGGTGGTGACATACCGAAGCTTGAGAATTCCATGTAAATTGTATTCGGAACACCAGCACCCTCAGAACCTTTCAACATGCATTCTAAGATAGAACCTTATCATTTGGACCAGTTAAGATATTTTATAATTGCAAATGTGGAGACACCCACATTTAAATATTTTTCAATATTTACTTAATCACGTTTTTAAAATCGACTCTGTTTCATACAAATATTCATTTTAAAATGTTGAATTTTGATGCTTTTAAATTAAGTCTTCATTTTTGAACACTTCATTTAAAATTATTATTTCTAAGGATTACACTTGAAATAATAAAAATGTACAATGTTTTGCACTCAAGAAATTATCACAACTGCAAAGATCGGTCCTATCCTAAAAACATCTGTTTTAAAAAGCATAAGCTCTTAAAACTTATATAATTTGGGGAGACTTTTAAAATATGCACATTTTTACAAGACTAAAGAATTGTGGTAAAATTAAAAATGCTTCCAGTTTGGTAATTAAGGTATTATTTCGGCCTAAATGAATTATTTTAAAAGGTTTCATCAACTACAGTTATTCAGTGCTTGAATATTAAAATAGAATGGATTTGTTTTACAGCATGTGAACTCAACGAATCATCCGATATTTCTGTACTTCGGTATTTCTTTTAGATCCCAGTTTTTCTATGCATCTTCAGATTTTGAATTTTCGACGTAACTAGGTATCACGGATGCACAATCACTGCCACATGGGTAGCAAAAGAGCTATTCCGCGTATTATTGCTGACAAAAAACAGTTTTGCTTTACTTTTATTTGTGATATTTTACTGTTTAGTGTTTTATTTTCAATAAAGTCTGCATTTTATGATACTATTCACCCCCAACCAACTCGCCCGCTTAACCTTTTAAATCCAAGTATCGGCCCCCCCCCCCCCCTTCAAACCCGAAAATAATAATATTGACACTGACTTAGAAAAACGCGAATGTCTCCGAAACAGGAACCGGCCACAAGGGCCATTTTCATGCGGACGTCCACATTTATTTTCTAAGCTATCTTACAATAAAAAGCTACAATTCTTCCGTATATCCCGCTGTTATGATAAAAATAGGAATTTTCGGTTTTTTCATATCTTTTTTGACGGCTAAAACAAAAACTGCGAATCCTATCAGAAGATGGGTACAGCTAAATTTGTAGCTTGTTTGAAAAGCTACGTATCTCGCTTCTTTTGGCATAACATTAGAGTTTTCGACGTTTGCGTAGCAGTTTAGATAAATAGATTAAAAATGAGTCCTCTCAAAAAATAGTTAAAGGGAAATTTGTGTGTGGACGAATGGACAGACATATAGAAAAACAGACAGGCGCCATTGTCAAAACATGATTTTCGGCTTCAGGGGGCCTCACAACCTGGAGATCCGTTGAAAAACTGAGGTGTGACATTTCAGACGATTCTAATACTTTCTCAATCATAAATGATAGAATGTAAAAAAAAGTCATCCGAATTAGTTTGATTCCAGAAACTAAACTCAAAAATGAGAATGCAGCTTATGAAATGAATTGATACTGATAATTAACAACTCTTTTTAAAGCTAAAAAATTAACCTTTCCCCTTCAATCCTTGGATATAGACACGGGAAGCACTGAAAATTGATTTTATTCAAATTTTCATAAAAAATGTCAGTTAAGCGCTTATACATTTTCACCACAGAAACCGGAATTCTGTTTACGAACCTACTCTTAGTTATTACACGTTCATAACTCGGAAAGAATATTAATTTATTCATACAGTAGTTATTGATAAAAACTACTGATTTAGGTAAGTGTACAAGTGGGGCGGAAAAAAACTACAATTCTAACAAATGGTGTGAATAGTAAGGAAAGAGTATTAACCTGCAAATAAGTTCATAAACGCCGTCGTTGAGACCCAAAGTTAATTTTTCCTCATTGGAGTCCTGCTGGCTGATTTTGTTGAGGATTTCGAGACAGGCAATAACGATGAACCTGTCTTGGGAGTCAATGCCTTTCGCCACACAAGAAATAACGACGTCGGTTATTCTATGTCCAGCCTCGGTGAGAATGATCTCATTGGCAATGTTGCCGAGGGCATCGAAGCCGAGTTGATGAAGATTACTCCACCTCGATCTCACGCAGAGCAATACAAATCGTAAAAAGCATCTATTCCTTCCAAGCACGGCAGCATTCTCCGGTGTGAAGCTTAAGTTTCGTAGGATTGATGCTATCTGAAGCACACGTTGTCCATAAGGATCTTGCGTGCCAAGAGTTCGTCCAACACAGAAGAGCTCCTGGTCTTCCTCTTCGAATTTTATCGAATTTCGGTTTAGATCCCTTAAGGTTTCTTCCGGCTGTCCGGCTGAATCCAGTCGAATGCAGTCTGGAGGCTCCTGCAATTAAATGTCGACAATTATTTATTTGTAAGAGAAAGAAAATAACATTTTCTCGACGAGATAATATAAACACATCAATTATTCAGGATTTAGTATCAACATTTCACAAATTTTTGAAATATTAATACATTAGAATTTGTCTAAATTGTATCGCTACATTTTAAAGCTTCCATGCGAAATTTTTTTATTCCAAATGTTTTCAATTGTAAATGTTTGAATGTTAAGGGATTTTAACTTAACATTTTTAATCAAAATAAGTAGTAAAATTTCAGAAATGTGTAAATACTTAAAAACCTTTTTTAAATTTTGTATTTATCGTATTTTAATCAATTTTAATAATATTTATAAAAATATAGTTTTTAATTTTTTTTAATTATATGGTGAGTACAATCATTATTAAAGAGTTATTCCAATTTTTCGAATAACATTGAAATTTGACGTCTTTCAGCAATATCTATTTATTGAATTGATATTTTGCCTTCAACTTGGGTTTACCAGATTTAGAATTTTAATACCTTTTGTGCTTATATAAGAAAGAAAGGTTCATGTTAATATTTTAAAAAATGAGGCCATTTAGCAACAGCACAAAAAATAGGCGTGTCAATCATTTTGTGCCGATACTCTGTACATAAAATTATTAATCAATACAAATTTTAAAAGCATTTTCTACTATTATTTTATTCTAAACAAAGTATTTTAATATACACTACTGTCGGAAATTGTCGGTACGATGAGCGAAAGTACTACTAAAAATCACTGCTGACTTTGACACGTGATTACTCGTTTAACAATGGAGCCAGCAACTTTGCTTAAACTTGTTAGAAAGCTTATTAAATTACGCGTCAATTGAGTGCTAATAGAAATATTTTTGACCTTTTGAAGATAATATATTACGTGAGAAGTTTAAAAAAATGCAAGAATTTCTCGAATTTTGTACCTCGACTTCAACTTATGGCATGAGCTAGGAAACTTGTAGCAAAAATCTCAAATTTATACCACATAGTCTTTGAAGTCTTATATTTAATTTTAGCCAATAAAACTTTAAAAAATTGCACGGGTTCACGAGATATGACAATAAATGTCCAAGCGTGTATGCGTCAAGTTTCAGTCGCCGATCACCCGCAGACAGGCAAACTCGCTGCTAAAGCGACTGATATTCGGCGCAGCCACGCTTGGAAATTTTTTATTGTATCTCGAGAACCCGCAAAGATCTTTAAAGTTTTATTAGCTTAAATTAAAGGTAAGACTTCAAAGACTATGTGGTATAAAGTTAAGCTTTTTGCTACAACTTTCCTAGGTCATGCCACAAGTTGAAGTTGAGGTACAAAATTCGATAAATTCTTGCATTTTTTTAAACTTCTCTCGTAATATATTATCTTCAAAAGGTCAAAAATATTTCTATTAGCACTCAATTGACGCGTAATTTAATAAGCTTTCTAACAAGTTTAAACAAAGTTGCTGGCTCCATTGTTAAACGAGTAATCACGTGTCAAAGTCAGCAGTGATTTTTAACAGTACTTTTGCTGATCGCGCCGACAATTTCCGACAGCAGTGTAGTAAGAAATGATCAAAATTTAAAGTACTAAAATAATTATTAAAACTTCAAAAAGAAATGACAATATGAATTTCCAGGCTCTTTTTCAAAATTCCAGGATTTTTCTAGGGTTTCCAGGTTGTTTATAAAAATTCCAAGATTTTTCCAGGTTTTACAGGTTCTGTAGTAATCCTGCTTCAACTTATTCCTGCGTATTCAAAATCTTTTAAAAAACAAAAAAATAATACATTTTCAATATATTAATAATTTTAAAATATTTTTCAACTAAAACTGGTTTACCTTTGAACCATTCAAATAAAAAATGGTTTAATTTTCAATTTTTCAATTTGAACAGAAATTTTTAACGTTTCATTTCAATCGCTTTACATTTTAAACTAACCAATAATTAAAACTTTTATTATCAAGTACTCATTTTTTCACACTTATAACTTGGAAAATTGACACTTTAAAATATTTCAAGTTCGCAAGTTATAGCACGCACCAACTTGAATTTGAAACTTTTCAATGTCGATTGTTTCAACTCGCTAATTTTGAAGACTTCCAACTTAAAATTAGGTGGTTCAGAATGCTAAAACAAGATATTAGTCAATTTTTGGATGACTGGGTGATTTTTGGTACTAAATTGTTAAAATTAGAAGCCTTCAACAGTTTACAATTAAATATTTATGCATTTCAAAACTTTCAATATTACACATTCTTAATTTCTAACTTGAAAACTAAACAATTACAAATTAAAAGAAATTCAAATTTGATAGCTTTAAAATGAAATACTGAAAATTTTGAACATTAAAATTTTCAAATTAAAGCAACTTAAACATTGTAAATTTTTATATGTTACAGGTTATAAGTTTTTTTTATATGCGACATACAAAATTAATAAACTGAATAATTGTTGATAAAAGTTATGACTACGGATAAGATAGACCCAACAATTAAACGATTTTCAAAATAGGCATTCCAAACTGAAAATTTAATAACGATTCCTATTGCACGTTTCGAACAAAAAACTTTCAAAACTGTGCATTTCAAATGGAAATCAAAAGAATTTTAAAACGTCGAATTCTTATTAGGGAGCGCTCACATATGATGCCACGCTTCAGGGGTAGGGGGGGGGTGTCTTTTTTAAACATGACTTACATGTATAAGCATAGGAAATGCGCGTGACAAGGGGTACGGGATGTCTAAAACCTTCGAAACATGCGTGACATCATATGTAAGTATACCATTAAGCATTAAGCCATTTCCCTTTCAGGGTAGGCGTGGCACTACCCGATACGGGTAGTGTTTCTAGGTGGATAGTTTCTTGTAGTAAATAACTACAAGTGTGGGCTCACCACACCCACGACGGGCCAATGGTTACCCATCCAAGTACTAACCGCGCCCAACGCTGCTTAACTTCAGTGATCGGACGAGAACTGGTTTTTTCAGCGTGGTATGGCCGTGAATGCTCCTTTATCTTCCAATTAACAAATATATAAAAGTACATTTACCGCATCAATTTCCATAGGAGGCGCGGCATCTTCAGCGTTTTGTGCTGGTTGTTTTCTGTTCGATTTGTCCTTCTCCAGATTTTTCCGCCTGGAAAAGGTTTTCGGCGTAGGCGAGGGTTTCTTCAGAAAGATCCTCTCATCGGTGAGGTCAATTACATCCTGAGCGTCGAGTACATCCGACCAGAAAGAATTTATCGAGTAATTTCTTACTCGCGAGTAGACCTCAATGAATAATTGGCGTGTACCGGAACA
Source organism: Andricus curvator (assembly GCA_932195095.1). Taxonomy (NCBI): domain Eukaryota; kingdom Metazoa; phylum Arthropoda; class Insecta; order Hymenoptera; family Cynipidae; genus Andricus; species Andricus curvator. The sequence goes on from CAKNYM010047736.1 coordinate 43,315, forward strand.
ATCGAAAACACCGGCATGTGCCAAAAGAATGTTTACAAGTCGGGGATACTTATCGAGCCGCAAAGTGTGCTTGCCCTCATTTGAGAGCAGAGTGCACACGTTGATTGCAAAATCCTGTTCATTCGGAAGTGGCGACAGGAGAGAGAGGGCCAGTTTATCATAATTCGACGGTTTGTACAAATCTGCCGATAGTCCATTGTAATCCCTTAGAGACTCTGAAACACATACAAAAATTATTGAAAATTAGTACAAAAATTAAAATACTGTTTTGTAACGGTGAACATTTTTTGTTTGAAGGTCAGAGTTTTCAATGCAATGAAACTCACAAATAAAAACTAGGGCGTCGATTCCGCAGAGATTTACAATTTGAGGTTTTTAGCAGATTGACACTTTCTGTTTTCCATTACACATTACTATTTTTGAAGTGTAAATGTTCTTTTGCAATTGCACATGGAAAGGGAACTGATGCTTCCAATTTGATATAAAATGTTCCACATAAAATTTGTTTAAAAACTAGATCCTTTCAAAATTGAACTATTTTCTATTAAAACATTTAAAATCGAAAAAAACACCATTTTTGGCATGGAATTTTCGTCTGGTACACTGAAAACTCGAAACAAGCTCTTTATTTTATTTAAGAAAATATAGAGGTCTTCATTTTTCAATATTCGTTATAATTCTTACGAAAAAGGGGAAAATAGGGGAAAGATTAAACATTTATTTTTATATGTCGAAAAGAACAAAAAATCTTCTTATAAGAAGTGATATATTTTTTAATACTTTTCAATGATTTTTCAATGATTTCTGCCATTAAAGAATTGGATATACTTAGGTCGTTGGAAATCCATTCATAGTGATATAAAAAAGTCCGAGAAAAAAAATAAAATTAGTTAAATACACAATTTTGATATGTTTAACATCGTTCTCATAAATATTTCTTTCCAAGATTTGTCATTTCTTCCTTACTATAATTAATACTTTCAATGTAAATTTAAAACTGCATTTTTCAGTAGAGCGAAGTAAAAATGATAAAATTGATCGAATCATTTGAGCTGAGGGATAACAATTTGTGGTTCGACATCCAAAACAAGAAAAGAAAAAAATTTTGAAATCGGTCAATATCCTCTGCTCTCTTTTTAAAATTTACAATTGAAAATTTTTAAAATTAAAAAAAAAGTTGCCTTATTTAAAATTGTTTGAAAATGTACAAAAACATGTTTTTTGATTGATTCGAACCTGAAATTTCTTCAGCTTGAACCAAAGAAACATGTTATTATTTTGTATTCATGGGAAACATTTTTTTCGTTGTGTATATGAGCACCTCAGAGCAAAAGGAAGACTCCGCAGAGTTGAGAGGAAAAGCGAGACAATTATCGTTGCGCTGTCTTACTCTTCAGGCATTCTGCGTAAGGGTTTCTCTTTTCAACGGTACTTGTCTCATTTTTCCTCACGGCTCTGCTGAGTCTTTCTTTTGCTCTGACGTGCTCATATAACGTTCCAAAATCGCAAAAAAATATGAAATCCCAAAAGTCCTAAATCATGACAGAAAGTTTTTTTCCGAAAAAGCAAAATGATAAAATGTTTATTTGCTTCAAGCTGAATAAATTTCAGGTTCGACATATTGAACTTTTTTTTTAATGTGCGCATATGACTCAATTAAAAAAACATGTTTTTGCACATTTTCAAGAAAATTTTTACTGCGCAAAAAATTTATTTTTAAATTTCTTAATTTTTTATTATTGTTTACTAGTAAAAGCCGTAAATATAATTTTTGAACCAATAGGAAATATTTTGAATTGAAAATCGTTAAATTTTACTGATTAAACATTTTTTTCACTCTTGTCGAATGCCAACCGACAAGTGTTTTTCCCTCAGCTCCAACGATTTAATTTGTTTTAGAATTTTCACTCCGCCCTACTCTTCAGTGCTCCTAAACTCAAATTCAAAATTGCTAAAGTTAGAACATTTAACATTGCAGTTGATGAATTTGGAATATTCCATTTTTTAATTAGGTAGGTATATGAAGTGTTCACCTTCTAATACTTATATAAAAAGTATTATATATTTTGTAATGTTATTGGTATCTTATTTATTCGTAAATGATTTATTTAAGTGCTATAATTGCTTTAATTAATAATGGGCACACTAATTAATTGCAGAGAATTTTCCGCGTAATTCAAATATCGTATATTTAAAGAGAAAAGGGGAAAAGGGGAAGTTTTTTGAGAATAGGAGAAAAAGGGAAATTTCAAGAAACAAGGAGAAACTAAGAAAAAAGGGGAAGACTGTGCACCCTGACTTGCATATTGAGAAGCTTACCGAGGAAAAAACGTAAAACTTCATAAGCCCTTTGATACACTTTAACCCTTGTGTTGACACCCGGGTACCCATCGGCATACGTTTTGTTAAATAACTTTCTTTCTAATTAAGATAGGCTGAATGCTTCTCGAATCTACATGATTGATGATTGAACATGATTTTAGCTTGAAATATTTTGCAATGGAAAAATAAAGCACGGCTGAGCCACCCGGGTACCCCGACAGAAAACCTGAGCAACTAGGGAAATCCTGAACTCGGATTTGGATTCAGCACGCCAAAAACCATCGGAAAAGTATACTCGGGTTCCTGGTAAAATATTTTTGCTAATTTTTGTCGGCCTGTATTATCCAACGCGCCGCCAGACACCGCTCATAACACGTACTTTTTCGTTCGTTTATGGAGGCATGGAAACACGCTATTTTATGATTGCGTTCTAGGTAGGAATACTAGGAATACCTTCCTAGAATATGAATAATTAAATGAAGGGTAGCGGTCCAAAAGGGTGTAAGGGACATTTTGACGAAAATGGGTTTATTGGCCCAAAAATTATTTAAAAATCAAATACACATCCTGTTAAAAGGATTTGCTCGAAATCGCATTTTGTAGTATAGCAATAAAAAGTTGGCGTGACAAAACGGGGGAACGCACTTTCTGTGCATGACACGATTGCAGCGCGCGCAGGCGCAACGTCGTTGGTTATGAAGCGTGAATCGTGTTGACTTAAACTTACGGATTTTTATTAATTACAACCAATAAATTGTAATTCTGCCGAGACGCTGTGGAGAAAAAGTGGGAAGATTGTAAATAATATTTATCTTCTTAAGCGTTTTTTAATAAATAAAATGACATAATTAAATTTTTTAAAGTAAAATATCAGTGCCATCCTAACCTAAAAATTGAAAAGTTTTTAAATTATCATTTTTTTCAAAAAATACGAAGTTTTTATGATGTAACTAGTTTGTTTTTTATTTACCAACAAAACTTATTCCAAGTAAGGTCAAATTTAATATAAAATAATCACATTTAATTACTTTTACGATGAAAAAAGTGAAAAACAATCTGTTACACCGCGACACCGTCATACAAAAATTTCATTTCCTCTGAACTGAATAACTTTTTTGGATCAAAAATTTTTTATTTTCATTCAGAATTCCTATATCTCGAAAGCATATTCTTATTTTTGTAAAAAAAATCAAAATTATACTTTTAATCGCTACCGCAAACCGATTTTCAAACCTGTGAAATTCTAGGGTCAGCATTCTCGGTCGATTTTCTCCAAACTGGTTAACTTTTTTACTTCAAACATTGTTTACCCATATTCACGCACTCAATATCTCGGGAGCATGTTTTTATTTTTTTAAGAAACTAAACATGGAGTTGTTTATGTCAATCCGGAGCCGAGCCCGCTCCAATTTTAGGTTAGTTTCAGTTTCAGATTGTGAACTTCCACATTTATTTTCTCTAAACTGGCTAACTTTTTCTGATCAAACTTTTTTGGCCTCAAATCAGTAATACTTCAGCTCGGGAGTTGACTTTTGTTTTATATTTAAATGGTGATTTCGATTTTACAGAATGTTTTTTCGCTCTCCTGAAAAGTTGACAAAATGTCCCTTACACCGTTTTGGACCGCTACCCTTCAAATATTGATTGAATACACATAATTATTTCAAGTTACAATGGACTTTTAACAACAATTTCGTGGGCGGTGTACCCAGGTACCCGGGTGGCAGATGCTGTGAGTTTTTTGTGTGGCAACACAAGGGTTAATTTATATTAAATTTGATACCTTTCAAATTGAACTAAAAAATAACTAAAAAAATAAAGCATATTAAGAGACAGTTAAAGCGATTGAACAGGTTTTAAATTACTCGCCCTAATGTTTATTTTACAATCGATTTTACCGAAATTCATTTGACGGAAGAAAATTTTTCACTAATTACCATTTTTCCAAATTAGCATTTTACCTAATTTTTATTTTTCTAAATTACCGTTTGTCTTGATTTTTACTATTTCGAATTACCATTTGTCTTAATTTAAATTTTTCCGGATTACCATTTAGTACAATTTGCGTATCATCTATTTTTTATTTTCACGAATTACCATTTGGCATCATTTAAATTTTTTCGAATTATTATTTACCCAATTTTTGTTTTATAAAATTAACTATAAAGCACACTTGGCATACAAATAAAAAATGTTACAAAATTTTTGAAGCTTGGAAATATTTTGTAGTATACGAATAAAAATTAATATTGACAATCTTTCCAAAAATCTGAGAATTACGAATTGAAAAAAATTTTGTTTGCTCCTCTGAACCTCAGGACATTCATAGCTTTATTTCAAATTTTGCATACGTTATAAGGGTTCAAAAATGAAACTTTTCAGTGCTAGGCTCCTTTTTACAGTCAAAATTCAATTTGAGCTCGGTTTTGGTTCTGACGTTCGGCTCCAATTGAGGTGCTCTGAGCGTAAACAGCAGGACCGTGTGAACCATTTCTGGTTGATTGTCCTGCGTAGTAAAAAAGATTTGTTTAATTTTGTGAATTTTTTTCTAATACAGAGACAAGAGTAAACTAAATATTTAACGGAAACGAGGAAGAAATTTTGCTGTTACACGTTAAAATAATGTTTTTCCCTGCTGAATGGTCGGTTCGGATATTGTATCACCTGTCTCTCGCTTGCTTAAACCATTCGAAGATAGCAGCATCCAAAGGCACATCACTATTTTGCAACTCTGCATGCATAAGCGAAACACCTTGCAAAATACTTGTCAACACTTGACAGTTTGATGTTACCAAACGTTGCAGTGGGACTCCGATGCCTGAAGTCGATCGGACCTCTCTCTCTACCATGCGAGACAGACTATCGTATAAGGTAGTATTTAATTATGGTATGGTATAATTCTGGTATCTTTTCGCTCTGCATATGCGTCGCGTCGGAAACCGGATTGGTTACCGTTGGTGCGCTTATTTAAAATGGTTAAATATGCAAGAAATGGTTTGCAACAAATAATACTCGTAAAATTATTAAAAATAATTATTTGACCACAAAATAGACTTAAAAAGTGAAATAATTATTCGATTTTACTCCTTAAAAATAAATAATCGATTTCAAATTTAAAGGAAGGAATACCTTTTTTTATCGCAAATATGAATTAATAATAACTTTTAATATCTTTATGCACTTTACAATTATTATTTTTTGTAAAAAATTGCACAAAAAAAATCATTTTAAATAAATGCGTCAACAGTAATCAATCCGATTTCCGACGCGACGCATGTGTAGTGCGAAACATAACAAAATTGGGAGCACGGCTCTCTCTCTCTCTCTCTCTCTCTCTCTACCCAATACGACAGAAAATGAGGTTTCAAAGCCATCCTTTCGATAGCACGACATAATCCGATCGGTCCGATCGGCTTCAAGCAACGGAGCCCCACTGCTGGTTGACGAGCCCGCTATCGTGCTTACTCGCTATGCTTTCCGCTTGAGAGTGCCCTGATTCAACGTGACGCAGTTATCCACTTAGGCCGCTAAGGTACAGCGCTTTATCGCTAAGCACCTGGTTTTTCACGCTTGGCTGATCACGGACGACCTACCCTTTCGGCCCCGCGGCTCCTCTCATCAGAAACCGCGGCGCGGCATCAATTGGATAAGAAAGAATTGACGCCGCGTGACCTAACTAGATAACTGCGTCACATTGCGTCCGTTCACTAGTGTTCACACGGCCTTGATGTTTAAGTTCGGAGAGCCTGGATTTGAGCAGAAGGTCAGAACCAAAACCGGGCTCAAATCCAAGTTTGAGTGTAACTGACTTCAGGAGACTTCAAAAGAATTCTTGTGAATTCAAGTGACCTCAGAAATTTCTAAAGAATTCACTGACTTTAGTAGAATTTAAATGAGTTCATGAGAATTCAAATGACTTCAGATATTGCAAGAGAATTCAAGTGACTTCAAATGAATTCAAATGACTTCCAGTGAATTCAATTTCAGGAAATTTCATTACAAGTGTACACCTGACTTGACGAGTTGTCAACCCCTCGGGGAAGTAGAATTTAGGGAATACAGTCAAACCTGGATATAGCGTCGTTTTGGGACTGACAGTTGGCTTCAATCCAGGCTGTCCCAACGTAAACAGTCAGGGGCATATGAACCGTTTCCGGTGGATTTTACTGCGTGGTAAAAAATATTTTGAAATTTGTTTTTCTAATACGAAGACAAAGCTTTTAAATATTTAACGGAAATAAGGAAGAAATTTTGTTGTTACACGTTAAAATAAATGTGCTTCCTGCTCACGTACTTTAAATGTTTGTGGGCTGTTGAGCATCTCGTTTAAAAGGAGAGCTTTCTTTTGAATAATCGATCCGGATACTGAATCACCTCTGTCTCTCGCTTGCTTAAACATTCGAAGACAGCAGTATCCAAAAACACGTGACGATTTTCACCAAAACACTGCACGTCAACATTTAAAGTGGGAATAAGCACGCACTGTTGCGTATATGGGTAATTGTCAAATTGAAGGCAAACTTTAAGTCCCAGTAATATAACATTAACTTACAAACTCGTACTGATTTTTTTTTAATTTAATAACAACTTATTATCATCCTCTACAAAATGGTCAGTTAGGGAGTTATCGTGGCTCAGATGGTATCGTGCTTGTCTCATGTCCCAACACTGCAGCCTTGGCAGCCAGGATGGCGCGGGTTCGATTCCCGAAGCAGGAAGCGACGCTGGATGTGTTTTCAGAAAGCTTCGCTTCTGTCCCTTGGTATACTACCCCACAGTTACCTTACAGTTGATAATTAACCCTACAGTACAGTCGCTAATGACCCTGGCAGTCGATGCGACTATAAACATTCAATTAATAAAAAAAAAAAGGTTAGTTCTTTTTTTACATTTCTGATCCTATTTACTTTAATTTAATATAAGAACACCCCAAACGTCATTACCGTACGGCGTCCCAACCTCACTTTGCACAAGGATAAACTGATTTTCTCCTTTTTTTTAGACAGTAACCTGAAAAAAACTTAACGTATCAAGTTTGTAAACTTTAGATGAACATACATTTAATTTATGCACATTTTTCAAGTCAAATAAATAATATTGCAAAAACCTTAAAGTCTGTCTCTCGGTTTTTGTCATTTCAGACGTCAAACCGTACGTATTTTTTTCTAGTAAAATATTGTAGTTACAGTTGAGTAATAAATACAGAAATATTAAGCGTATCTTTTAATGCAAGATTCTATAAAATTAAGCTTAAAATATTAATTCTTGTTTTTTGTGAATCCGATATTAAAACTGAAGTGTATTTTGACAACAAAAATGTCATCCCCTTACGTGCGTTAAAAAGCAGTTTCGGAGTGAAAAAAAAACCATTCCGTTACTTGCTCGGCGGTGTTTTCTTTCATAAGTAGATGACTTTTTAGGATTAAAATCTGTTATTTTTTTATAAATAATAAAAAAGGCTACACTTCATCATTTTTCTCGCTTCATTCCCGTACGGTACAATAGAAGAGCGTACGACTGCTTATATGCTCGTGGATCAGGTGGGTCGGTTTGGTTACTGTTTCCTAACCTCTATTTATAAGTATACAAATCTCAAGAAGTGAGCCCAAAAAGTTAATTAGAAAGGAAGAGATGTGTTGGAATAGTATATTGCATTACAAGTGGTAGGCGATGGCCTTTTCGTGAAAAGTGCAGTGTTTTTAGGACGAGTCGTAGGTGAGGGCACCGAAGGTGCCCGAACCGAAGACGAGTCTAAAAACACTGCACGAGTCAAGAAAAGGGCCTACCACGAGACATGCACGAAACTTTTTACAACAAGATCATGAAAAGTGTGAAAAAAACGCTACGTGATCGAAGTCGCGGGGGGTCCAGGGTGCAGCCCTGGTGGGGGTTCGGGGGGCCCAGCCCCCCGACTTAAAAAAAAACCAACAAACGCGTGACCGCATTCAGAAATAAGGTTATAAAAGCCGGTAGCCTCTCCGCCTTTATAGTTGCTCAAGTCAAAGTTGCGGGAAAATTTAAATTGTATAAATGAAAAATTACTTTTTTAATACAAATTACTAATAAAAGTTTATAGTTTACTCATAAAAAAATGTTATCAGTTTGAAAAGACAAAATTTAATATTTTAAGTACTGATTAGTTTTTATAGCGTATATATTTCTGCACGGTATGTCGCGAGACGAGCGCGCTACAGTTGTCGCTGAAAACATCGACCTATTTCCGTCTTTATCTAACTATCTTCCTTTCACTTATTGTGAAAATGTGGAATGCTTACGAAAAGAGACCTTTTCGTAAGCATTCCTCATTTCGTACGTTCTTTATTCGCATCGTTCGAAATGCGCCACATTACACACAGATCATAAGTACGAAAACACGCCATTTTCATGATAGTGTTGTAAAAATTATATTACAGCACAGGTAGGGGGTCGTGCACATGATACGTAACGCGTTTTTCTTTTGTTTAAGTAAAGACGAGAATAAAATTTCCATGAAGCCAAAAGGGATACAACGACATAAACAAAAGAAAAACGCGTTACGTTCTATGTGCACGACCCCTAGGTAGATTTGCTATTACAGCTCAGAGGTGCTGAGATTCTAATATAAAAATTTTAGAAAATAAGTAATTTAATGTAATTTTCTTTACGCCTGTTGAATTTTCATGAGTTCATATTTTCAATTTTCATAAAAATGGAAGCATAATTTATTACTCAGATACTTAGTTAGTATGTGACACGATGTAATAAATAGATTTTAATACATTTGAAAGACTGTATAATAAATCATGTAAATAGTTTTAGTGAATGTTGAATCTTTAATTGTACTACAGTCAAGATGTTTCCATTTGTGTAATTTAAAACGTGTTTATTGAAATAAAAAATAATAGTAACAATGAGACTTTTAATTTATTACGTCACCTTACTTATATTCGAAAAAATTATCTGCAATAGTTAAATATTTGTTAAAGTATTCGCTTTTGAACTTTTTAAAAGCTCGCGCTCTCTTTCATCAAACTCCTAACCTCAAATCCACTTTCCGTATTTCATGTACGGATTTCATTATTATTTCTTTTTTTCAAAAATGCCCCTTTTGGATTTAAAATTTTTAGATGTGATAAGATCAATTTCCGTTATGAAATATTTAATTCCTAATAATAATGTGATTGCCCCTGTACGTGCTAAAATTTGCCTACAATTTGACAATTACCCATATAGCGCATAATGATGACGCAGTTTCATAACCAGACATACGAAGAAGTTATTTAACAGAAAATAACTTATTTTTATAAATATTAGATTATCTGTCCACGAAAAAGACAGTTTTTACCATTCTGACGTCAACACTTGACAGTTTGACATTATAAAACACTACAGTGGGACTTCGATGCCTGAAGTCGATTGGTCCTCTCTTTCTACCATGTTATATAGACAGAGACGATCCGATGTTATTCCAATGACAGGTCTGTTCCTTTCGAAACGATCATACTCTCCCTATCTCTGACCATCCAATAGTTCTTCTTCTTTGTTTTCTTTGTCGAATCGTAAAGCCTATTGGTAGCTATGACAGCGCCACCAATTCAGAAGAAATTTGAATTTCAATTATATTAACAAGAAATCTTATAGTAAGTAATTAATTTTAAACCGTACTATAACATTTTTGATTAAAATGAATTGACATACACTGCTCTTTTTCATGAACATTGCTCAAATAACTTCGAGATACTTATTCGCGATATACATTCGCGTGTCAGATGGCGCTGTTGTCAAGATCAAAGACAGGCGCATTCGATCGCACGAAATAATCCGATCGGTCCCATCGGCTTCAGTTTAGGGATGGGTAACGCTCGTGAGAATCGATTCTTCGATTCCTATTCCAAAATCCCCTCCCCCCCCCCTCCTCAAAAAGCCCGCGTAAATTAAAAAATTTGAAGGGTTTTTGGAGCATGACGCAACTGACGCAACGCAAGTTTATGAAGACAGAGACAAACTTATCCGACGACCCATTTGAAAAGTGAGAATGTCGATACGAAGGCAGGAATCCACCCAAAGGAAAAGACCTCCAATGAAATAATTGAAACACGCCAGTAACCAATCACATATAACCTTTAGGAAAACGAACATTTATTTTCTCTTTACTCTGTGATCGGAATCGATTCCCTACAACCAAGAATCGATTCCGAAGAATCGACGCCAAGAATCGATTCTTCGAAGGAATCGGACTCGACTTGGCCATCGTTACTTCAGTTGGCTTATGGAATCGGAGAACCACTGTTGGTCGACGCGAGCTCGCCATCGTGTTTCGAGTGCACTGTCGCAACATCATGACGCAGTTAGGCAGGCAGGCCGTTAGGGCACAGCGCCTTACCGCAACGCTCCTGTTTTGTCATGCCTGAGTGAGCACCGCCCCCCCCCCTCAGCTCTTCTCACCCATCCCCGCGGCGTCAATTCTCGGAAACGCTAAATCGAGGCTCGCTAAAACCAGGTTTGACTGTATTTATACACCTCCAAAAAAATTTCCATCTTTATAATATAGCTTTGATGTTTAGAAAATGTATGAAGCTTCCCATTTTCCACGACTTGAATGCATTTCTGAGTCGTCTGTTTAAAAATACACCCGTAACTCCAAACTGGTTCGAATTCTGGAAAGTTGAAAAACACTCATACATCCACTGAGAGAGAAATCAAGCTTTGAATCTATGGAAACACATCCCATGCTTCAAAGGCTTGAAAAATCCATCCTTTTAAAGGGGAAAATCATGATTTTTAAGCATGCAAAGTGTCCATGCTCGACACGCAAGGCGTTCATGCTTTTTCGGCAAGAACCTCATCCTTTAGAGGCATGAGTAGCACAGGGCAGGGTCATGAAATAGCTCACCGTCCGAAAGCAAGACTTTCACTGTTCTAAACTGTGAAACTCTTGCCTTGAGTGAGAGCAGGGAGGGGGAAGCGTTTAAAACAGGCCTGCCCATGTAGGGGAAAACTGCTCATTCGCCACATGTTCGAGTTCCACTACCACTTCCCTTTTCACAGGTCCAGAGGCTTGGGGGGTGGTCACTCTCGTGAAGTTGAATGAGTAGAAGTCGGTGGTGGTGTTAAATTCCCATCTGGCAAATAAGCAGTTTTCCCCTACTTGGGCAGGCCTGGTTTAAAGGTTGGACTACGTGCTTTCGGACAACAAAGCCCATGCGGCTGAAGCATGTATGCCCTCCTTTAATCTCGTGAATAGATTTCTTGCTTTTAAAGGATGAATTCAACGATATAACTCGTGAAATTAATGCTTTGAGAGCATGTAAAAATTACAAGCTCCAAAAGCATGAAAGTTCATCCTTTCAAAGCTTGATTTTTCTCTCAGTGTGTAAATGACGAGAAAGTGCGGCAGTTGATCTCCAGGTCGCCGCCCCCCACCTGCTGCCGAATGTGCGGCATGAGAAGCTGTGAGTTAATCCGAAGTTAACGGAATGCGCTGGTGAAATTACGGCATGGCAGAGGCGCTATAACTGTTGATGCACGCCAGCAGACGTCGCAATCGAATTCGAATCTTCCACCGGATTTCAAGACAACAGTGGGGAGGTCGGGATGCCGGAACCATAGGAAGAAGGAAGAATCACGCACGCGCCGCTAACTAAAGAGTCGGTGTCGAGAACCCGAAAACCTATCGTTGTTCTATTCTATCCTATCCCACCCTATCCACGCAAACGCTATTGATTGCGGCTCTCACCAGCCTCCCAATGTCCCTCTAGCTCTTGTCAGGTTTGTTGATATTTTCCCATTTCTCCACCCTCTCATACTAAACCACCTCACACCACCCCCGCCATGGTTATCTGACTACTCGCGATAAAACATTGATTGGTAATGATAGGCTCAATTCACCATGATTAGCGGCATGGTGGAAAGAATGGTGTTAGGGTATAGCACTTTAGATGGAATTTATTATGACTATTATTTTCTATCTGGTCCTGGGATAGAATTGTTCTATATATAGCCACTCAAATCTCAGAAGAAAATTACCTGTTTAATAATATGTTTCTTTTTCATTCAAGCTTTCAAGTCTTACTTCAAAACTGATTAGGAAATTAAGCAAAGTAATTTAATTAAAATATTCAACATGTTACAATTTAGATTTTGACAACTTTGTATTGTACAATTGCACATCAATAGTCCGTTCAAATTCAGACCTATAAAACACAATTCTTAAATTCAGGCCCCTGAAAATAGAAGATTTCAAACTAAACAATCAAAATTTGAATAATATTAATTTTTTCATGTTCCAAAATAGGCATTCCAAATCCGCAACTATACAATATGCCGTCTGTTGTCATGAAGTATCAGTGAGTCTGCCGAGGTCGATCGAATTGAGCCCGGGAGTAAAGTTACCAAACTCGAGCCAGTGAGACTCTTGGTTTGAATGTTAGGAAGGGGCAATCGTAAGGAGTGGGGAGATCTGATAAGGTGGATTTTACATCAGGGCGCATGCGCGACATGTATAGACCGGTGAATTTCACCCCGTAGGGGTGCAAAGCTGGAAACTGGCATTGCCTACACTTATATCTATAATCCGATAACTATAAACCGACTGATATTCCTGCATGATAGATATCACTTTTATCTGTTTCTATCGACGCCGTCCCTCTATTAATTTTCCGATGCATTATCGACTTCCCACTACGTAAATTAACTTTGTAGATGATTCTAAGCCCAATCTATTAACATGTTGGTCCCCTTGTAGTATAAAAAGGACGGAGAAAGGAAAAAGTGAGAGGTTGGTTTTTGGTTGACTTTTTCCCTTTTTCTCCCTCTTTTCCCCATTATTTTATTCTTGTCTCTAATGAGCCGTAAAGTGAGGTTGTTTTGGAATTTTATTTTTTAATTATGAATATTTTTCCTGCTTATTTTGCAAAAATTATTCGTAATAAAATGAAATTCTTTTCAATCTTAATTAAAAAAAAAGTAAATTAACTGTGTCTTTGTATGATTTTAGAGTTATTTGTAAACTCTTAATGAAAAAGGGTATTTATTAAATGATTAAATGTCATTTCAGTCCACTTTTTTCGCTCACTAAGATTTCTAGAATAAATTTCAAGGACCCGACCGAAACTTTCTATATATAATTTCTTTCTATAATAAGTTTCGTTATACTCAGTGATCACAGCACAAAAGGAGCTCAAAAAACGGGAAATAGGGTGATTTTCTCACGAAAAAGGGGAAAATAGGGAAAAGATTGAACATTTATGTTTATATGTCGAAAAGAACAAACAATTGGATATACTTAGGTCGTTGAAAATCCATTCACAGTCATATAAAAAATCCAAGAAAAAATCAAATTAGTTAAATACACAATTTTGATATGTTTAACATCGGCCTCATAAATATTTCTTTCCAAGATTTGTCATTTCTTCCGTACTATAATTAATACTTTCAATGTAAATTAAAAACTACACTCTTCAGTAGAGCGAAGTAAAAATGCTAAAATTGATCGAATCGTTTGAGCTGAAGAATAACAATTTGTGGGTCGACCTCAAAAACAAGTGACGAACAAAATTTTGAAATCGGTTAATATCTTCTGTTCTCTTTTTTGAATTTACAACTTAAAATTTTAAACATTAAAAAGAAATTTGCTTTATTTACATTTTTTTTCAAAATGTACAAAAACATGTTTTTTGATTGATTCGAACCTGAAATTTCTTCAGCTTGAATTCATGGGAAACATTTTTTTCGAGGTGTTTATAACGTTCCAAACTCGCAAAAAAAATATGAAATCCCAAAAATCCTAAATCACGACAAGTTTTTTTTCGCAAAAGCAAAATGATAAAATGTTTCTTTGGTTCAAGCTGAATAAATTTTAGGTTCTCAAATATTCAACTTTTTTTTTTAAATATGTGCATATGACTCAATCCAAAAAAACATGTCTTCGCACATTTAAAAAAAAATTGTTACTGAGGAAAAAATTTAAGGCCATGTTAGCGTAACCTCAAAATTTTTTTCAAAACAAACTTACGTTGACACTAAACACGATATCGAGTTGCAAATTTGGGAAACTGAATATGAAGCAATAAGAAACGCGGGTCTGGTCCTAAATTTTTATAATTATAAAAGAAAATGTTGTGCTTTTTTCATAATTATAAAAATATAGGACCAGACCCGCGTTTCTTAGTGCCTCATATTCAGTTTCCCAAATTTTCAACTCGATATCGCGTTTCGTGTGAACGTAAGTTGGTTTTGAAAAAAAACGTGAAAAAAAAATTTGACCTTGCGCTCACATGGCCTTAAATTTCGTCATTTTCTATTATTGTTCACTAGTAAGAGCTGTAAATACAACAAATTCGTCATAATTTTTGAACCAATAGGAAATATTTTGAATTTGAAATCGTTCAATTTTACTGATTTAAATTTTTTTCTCACTTTTGTCGAATGCCAACCCACAAGTTTTTGTCCCCTCAGCTCAAACGATTTGATTTGTTTTAGCATTTTCACTCCGGCCTACTCTTCAGTGCTCTTAAACTCAAATTAAAAATTGCTCAAGTTAGAACATTTAACATTGCAGTTGATGAATTTGGAATACTCCATTTTTTAATTAGGTATTTAACTTTGTACATTTTAACTATAAAGTGTTAACCTTCTAATACTTATTTAAAAAGTACTATATATTTTGTAACTGTTCCAATTTTATATTGGAGAACAACTTCTGACTCCAGTTTTCACATTTTCAACATGCTTCAAAATGTTTCAGCTTAAATTAAAAAAAAAAGTATTTATTTTTAATATTTCAGCACTTGAAACGTGTACCTTATTTATTCATAAATAATTTATTTAAGTGCTATAATTGCTTTAATTATTATTCAATAATAGGTACACTTACTAATTTCAAAGAATTTTCCGCGTAATTCAAATATTGTATTTTCAAATATCGTATATTTAAAGAAAAAAAGGGGAAGTTTTTTTAAGAATAGGGAGAAAAAGGGGAAGTTCAAGAAACAAGGGGAAACTGAGAAAAAAAGGGGAAGACTGTGCACCCTGTTATACTACTTGAGACGTAAAGAAATTCGTTTCGAATCGTTATGAATTGTATTATAAAGAAAATAAAGAAGGAAAATTGATGGCCTAAAATAAAGAATCCCGAATGAAAGGAACATAGTTGAAAGCTTGCTACTCCCAGAACTTTACCTGACCGTCTGTCTCGTCGACCGTCGGTTGAGTCTGAATGATCCAGGTGTATAAAAAACATCTTCCTCGAGTAGTGTTGATTTCAAAATAACATTGAAGGGATGGTCAGGTAATGCTCTGGGAGTAGCATACGTTCATTTTAAATCAACGCTCCTCGGTGAAGATGGGTTCGACACACCTGGATCATTCAGTTTTAATCGAAGGTCGATGAGAGTCAGTCAAACAATAATCCGAGAGTAGCAAACATTCATCTGGAGTCTTGATCAGGAAACAAGAAGTAGCATAAGCCTTAAATCTTATGGAATTTGCTAAGTCAAAAAGCTTATATCTTTTTTAAAATATGCGGTTTCAGTTTTCGGTTTATTATGTCAGATCATAACTATATTTTATGAATTTTTGATTCGTGACCTGAAATATCCAATAGACGCGTTCTGTTTCAATTCAGCCGAGCCATAACCAAAAGAGTTAATTTTGTTTCGATATCCGATAACGTAACGTAACTAAATAGAAAGTAATACTTCGTTTCGATCGGGTCCCTATAAAAATGTTCGATCACTCAAATTTTGAAAATGAAACATTTAAAGCTGAAAAATTTGTTATTTTAAGTATTCAAAACTAACCCAGAAATTATAATATTCAAAATTGAGCAATTTTAAATTCAAACGTTCAACAATGTATGATTATAAATTGTAAGCCCTGTAAGTTGAATAAGTTTCATTTCAAACCCATCAAAATTAGATAATCAGAATCCCAAAACTTCAAAATTGAAAAAAATGTCAGTCAATCACGGAATACGCACAAATTTAATCTAAATTTTTAAATTAAAATAACTTTTGATAGTTACTTAATGTGATTTTCCCTCATTTCCTATTTTTCCCTGACCTGAGGGATTCTTCACTGTTCAAAATGTTTGTAAAATTAATATACTTTTAATATACGAATGTTTATGAATATTAATATACGTCGTAATGTAATCTGAAATAACTTTTAGAGCATATTGAATATAATAGTCATGTATAGGAGAGGGGGGAGGGGTACAAGATCCCAATACTGGAATTGGAGGAAGATACTGGGAACATAATCTGCTTCAATGAGCTTTGCAATTTTTGCTTTCAATGAGCCTCATAACATCTAAGGAGGAATGTCCATCAATCGCTGCCGAAGAGGTGAAGAAAGCACTTAGGGGTGCGAAGAACTTTTCCGCTGCAGGACCAGAGGGTATCAAGAATTTCTGGTGGAAGAAGTTTACTTCTACACACTAACATCTGACCCGCATCTTCACCTCATATTTAAAGTCGGAGACGCCCTTTCCGCTATCCTAAACGACAGGATTGTTCGACGAATTGAGCCTGTATGGCGAGAGATGTGCGAACAACGTGGCTCGAAAAAAGATGTAGCAGGCTGTCGAGAGAACCTGCTAATTGACAGGTGCGTCTGAAAAGAGGCAGCATTCTACCAACGCTACCTGTCGATGGCCTGGATTGACTACCGGAAAGCTTTTGATTCGACCTCTTATAGACTTATCATCTATCTGTTGGAAAGCTTAAACGTTCATTCACACATAGTGAGATGCATGCAGAGATTGATGCCCCTTTGCAAAACTAGATTCACTATCTCAGAAGGTCACTCATCTATTTTATATGGATGTCCTGAAGATCTATGCTTCTAGTTCAAAGCAACTTTAGAGTGCTTTAAATATCGTCGAGGGGTACATAGGAGAGATTGGTATCGACTTTGAATTGGAAAAGTGTGCCAAGCTTCATCTAAAGCCAGGAAAAATTAATGGCGTTCCCGGAGATCCTAAGCTTGTGGATATGACTCTCATTAGATATCTTGACACTGGAGAGACCTAGACATAACTAGCCGTGCCTGAGAGCCGAATTTAGGAGACATAACATCATTGAATGAGTCTCTTCGAAGCAGATACAAGCGTCTTCTTCGACAGATTTGGTCTTCCGACCTGTCGGCGTTGAACAAGGTATCTGCGACTAACATGCTTTCCGTCCAAGATCATACATATGCAGAAGAGCTTGCATATCAATTCGTCCGTTCCGCTATTATACATCCCACGCCATAAAGGCGGGCGCGGACTTCTAAATCTTTAATGTCTTTATAACTGAATTATTCTGGCTACAGCTTACATCGTCGCAAATGGAAGAGACCCTCTCCTAAAAATGGTCAGGAAACACGAGATGAATGGCAAAGGAGCTTTTTTTGGTTGACCAAGAATCGAACATTTGAGAACGGTAAAAGAATCGAACGCATCTGTTTATTAAATATTTTAAAGTACATTAAAAAAAAATTATTAAAAAAAAAATTACTAAAATGATAGATATGTTTGATCAATATTACACTTTTGAAAAATGTATATTATAAATTTGTGAAAATATTTTTAATACAGTCTTTTAGGTATTTCTTTAACAGTTGGCTATTACGATCTCTTTTCTATGAATCTGTGGTCTCTGTTTTGTTCAAGTTCAGGGTGTAATGCGACACTTGCCTCAGTATGCGTTCTGTCCTTGAACCAAAAAGTCGTCTTTTAAAATCAGTGAATATATACAGAAGAAAATTTTAATTTTTGTTCAATTTTTGAAAGAAGAATTTCCATCTACTGGATTTAAGGAAAAAATTACAAAAAGATAAATTTTTATGATAGATTAAAATTGAAGCTTTCTTGATTTTGATTTCATCAGATATTTCAAACCGATTAACGGTTAAATAAACTCTCAAGATTTTTGGATTGAGATGTTAATAAAAGTTTTATTTTTATTTAAAGGTACAATCATTTCTCAGAAATGTTAAAGATAAACAAATGTTAATAATTCCTTAAAAATTAACTTCAAATTCAATTCTGCTTTTTAATTAATATTAGCATAACATACAAGTATTCCCTATTAGTTTCCTATTAAAATTTCCGTGAAGAGGATATCTCTCCTCCTTTTCTTTCTCCTTGTCAGTGATGTTGTATTCGGACGGAGCCGAGAATTCGATCACGAATATAGTTCGCTTCTCGAAGTCTTGGAGAACGATGTCAGGCCTCGAGTGTGCAACGGAGACTGCTGCCCGAAAATCGTAGTTGCACTTCTCGTTTCGGACAATTGACAATATCTCCCTTGGAGCGTTCGGCAGGGCAGGATCGCGACCAACATCGTAAGAGCGACAATGATGGTAATTAAGCACTCTTAGGGCTGGATTATGTCTATAGATATACGTCGTTCCTGCGTGGGTCGGACACCCCGATAGCATGTGTTCTAGGTATTCAGCGTGTCCATGAAACGCTCTGCTCCTATCACTGGGAACTTCTTGACATAAAATGCGGTCGCGGTATGCTAAGGTGGAAATGACACCGCCCTGGCATGCGAAAATAAAACCCTCTGTACCTGCTATTAAGCCCTGATGATCTGAGGAAAGCAAAAGTTTGCTCCTTCGACAAGGACTGTTTTTCTACATTTCTGTGAAAGTTTCCGTGCATTTTCTTGCAGAGGAGCTCTATTATATATATGGAAAGGCAAAAGGAAGTAATTGGCAATTTTTCGTAAATCGGGTCTTGTAATGCTGGTCTATTTAAGTCCAGTGGCACTGCGGTTAAACCTATTTTACTATGCCTTTTTATTTTAACCCCCGGTGAAATATACACGTATTTTGTGAATGACCCCTTTTGAGTTTTAAAATTTCGAATAATTTTAGGAGAGTCATTTTCTTCAGAAAATTCCACCATTTTTATTGTTAAGGAGAACGCGCATGTTTACTAAAGTGGTATTCTGCTGCGGCAGACCAAGTCAACATTTTTTTAATTGCAGTGAACTTTTGCCTACATCAAGGGCCCCGAAACGTAAACATTTGGGTATTTCAAGGCTGGAGGGGCCCCCACCTCTACTGCGAATGACGTCATGGTCATGATAGGATAGGTGGAAATGTCAGGAAGGTTAGCATAGTTGGTACTGCATACACCTTTTTGGAGAAAATATTCTAAACGTAACAGAGTGTCATAAAGGTCCGAATAGTAATATTTTTCAAGTGTAGAATGCATTTGCGCAATTCGTATTACCATTCGTACTTTTATGACTTACTTTTACGTTTAGAATATTTTCTCCAAAAATTCGTATGCATTGCCATGACGTCATGCTAAAATACTCAATTCAAACCAACGAGAGCTTCCCGCTCTTCGAGCCTCTTTTTAATTGGTCAGCAACGGTCGCGGGCGAGACCGTACAGGGACCGTGGTGGGAGGTAACGGAACTGGGCTTTGAAATATCCCACCATGGGAGACTTGAAATAGGTAAGCCTTGGAATAAGTGCGTTTGAAATAAGGAAGAGTTCACTGTACTTCGCAACACCTGAGATTGTTGTATATTTTTCTACTTATTATGGCCAACGGCCATACCACGCTGAAAACCCCAGTTCTCGTCAGATCACTGAAGTTAAGCAGCGTTGGACGCGGTTAGTACTTGGATGGGTGACCATTCAAGAATACTGACATGAGTGCTGTTGGCACATCGTGGGTGTGGTGAGCTCACACTTGTAGTTATTTATAACTACAAGAAAAACCTAGAAACACTACCCGAATCGGGTAGTGTCACGCCTACCCTGAAAGGGAAATGGTTTAATGGTATATATATATTATTCGGAACCTATATTTGCAAAGCCAGAAAAAATCTCGATCTGACAGGCTGCTGCAAAAACTGCCGTCCGTGACATTGGTAACAGTGCGTCTGTTCACGGCCCTGACTCTTCGAGGGATGCGTCTCAGGGCCTAAACCGGTACACAGTTAGGGGCTATCAATATACCACGTGGACAGTTGGGGGGGGGGGAGTCCACGATTGTCCATGAGAGTGCCCAGGGGTCTAGCCAAAGTCCACGTGGACTCGCGTTCTCCTGAATCTGCAGATTTATTTTCAGGAAAACATGAGAAACTAAGAAAAGGTTCACAACTTTTTGTTTGCACTTCCTAACTTGTATCATGAAGTTTATGTTTTCAAGAAAACCCCGACGGGTTGAACACTCATCAAGTCATTTTACACTTGTAATGAAGTATCCTGAGGTCTCTTAAAATATCTGAAATCTCCTGAAATATCTAAAGTCACTTGAATTGACTTGAATTCTTTTGAAATCTCCTGAAATATCTGAAGTCACTTGAATTCTCTTGAAATCTCCTGAAATATCTGAAGTCATCCGAAGTTATTTGAAGTCACATGAATTTAGACGGAGTCACATGCATTCACTTGAAGTCACTTGAATTTACTTAAAGTAATTTGAATTCACAAGAACCTTCTTGAAGTCCTTGTAACCTGTGTCAAATTTAAAACAGATCGATCAATATCCTGAGGTTTCGCGGAGAAAAAATTAGTTTAAAAAATCGAAGTGTCTCGTCGTCCCAAAATTCGGGATAAGTAGTCGATTATTGTTCATAAACTTGGCTAGTCATCCCCTTTTCCAACTCCCCGAATTTTTCTGGACGACTAGACGCAGCCTTAACAAATTTCATAATTCTCAAAGTTCTTCAAAAAAACGCTAATATAATTTTTTTTCTTATACTACATATTAAGCCCAGTTTTCAGAAATGTAAGTTTTCAATATTTTCTACTTTTCTAGGACAAAATCTCATTTTGATAAACCTCACGAACTAGAATAATTTTTTAAAGCTTTGTACACTATCCTAAAAATAATATGAGCATGTTGAAAAATTATCCCGTAAGAGATTCTACAGGCTCAAAAAATAGTAAGGATAGTTTGCAAAGCTTCTACAAATTATTTCAGTTTTTTGTGATTTATAAAAATTAGATTTTGACCTATACATACATACATACATTGATTAGCAGTTCGAACTCGAAAGTTCATTGCCTCACTACCCGATTCGGGTAGTGTTTCTAGGTGGATATTTACTACCAATGTGGGCCCACCACACCCACGACGGGCCAACAGCACGCAGGTATTCCTGAACGGTTACCCATCCAAGTACTAACCGCGCCCAACAATGCTTAACTTCAGTGATCTTACGAGAACTGGTGTTTCCAGCGTGGTATCGCCTATAAAAATTAAAAATATTTCAGTCTTACAAGATTTAAAAAAAAATCTTAGCTCAACAAAATATAGAATAAAAAAAAACTTAATATTAGTAATTTTTGCAAACTTCCGAGAATTAAGAATTTTTTAATTTCCATTTAATTCAGGGTCTGGCAATTTTAATTGATACAATGTTTTCAATTTTTTTAAGAAAAATTTTGAGTCCGATAATGTTTCGACAAGCGCAAATACCTGTTTGTGAAACGAGTGCGCAAAATAGGTGATTGTCGACGAGTGTGAAACTTGCAGCACGAGCTGGAGACACGAAGCACGAGTCAAAAGGAGAAAAATTGAAGCCAAATCCTACAATCACAAGAGTAACAATTTTGCCTGTGCGCACGTCTATCAAAACCTATTTTTGCAACAACCCTTCGAGAAAAATATTGAGCACTTCTTTAAACTTTTTCACATAACTTCCGATCCCGTATGGTGGCTTTCAGCCAAATTTGTGTATACTTTTTTAAGAGAATTTTTAAGGATATTTTTTTGCCAATGTACAAAGTTACTTATTACTAAACTTCACTGCTTATTGGAATCACTTTGCATATCATTTTTAGAGGTATAGAAGTCCTCACTTTCTAGGTAGGTGTGGCAAAACAAAATTTACGATAACTTGCAAAGCTTTCAACAATTATTTTAATTTTTTGAGGTTTATAAAAATTAGATTTCATCCTAGAAAAACTGAAATGCTACAACATTTGTAAAAATTGAGCATATTATTTAGTATACAAAATAAATTAATATTAGCGATTTTGGTAAAACTCTGAGAATTACGAATTGTTTAAACTTATTTTTGCTCTGCGAAACCTCATGATATTGATTGATCTATTTCGAATTTTACACAGGTTATAAGGAACCCAAAATGCAACTTTTCTGTGCTTATTTTTTTTTCGATTCACCCTAGTGAGCAGTTAGACAAATATACAGTTCGTAAAATCAATCAGTCTCGTAAAAGTAAAATATCCTGAAGTCACTGAATTCTCCGAAAATTTTCTAAAGTCTTTTGAAATCTTCAGAAGTGACTGAAGTCTCTTGAAATAAATGGAGTCACTAAAAATCATTTGAAGTCACTTGAATTCTCCTGAAGTCCCCCTTGAAATCCCCTGAAATATCTAAAATTATTTGAATTCACATTAAGTCATATGAATTCACATAAAGTCACTTTATGTAAGACATGTGAAGTCGCTTGAAATCACTAGAATTCTCTTCAAATCTCCTAAAGTCAGTGAAATCTTCTGAAGTCATTGAAATATCCTCAAGTATCTTGAAGTCAGAAGTAGGTGTACTTAGTACTTACTCGTAGATGTAAGTAGGTCGAGCTGTCAACCCCTCGGAAAACCCGAATTTAAGCCAATTCACAGCTACTTTTGGCCTCGTAGCTTTTGAATACCAGGAATATGCATATTTACATAAAATATGAAGTAAGTCCACGTGGATAGAAGAAACAGGGGGGTCGTCAAAAGACACCCCTGGACCCCCCCCCCCCCCCCCCCCCCCACAGAGGGGTAAAAAATTGTCCTCGTGGTATATGGACGGCCCCTTACCTATCTAACTACGGTTTCCATGCCGACCGATCCTTCTGCCAATTGCACAGAACAATGTTTCACTGTCATTGACAAGAAGCAAAATTCATCTCGAAGAAAATGACATATTTTTTCACTATTTTTCAACAACTTTGAGGTGGTAAACAACCCCCTCTCCCGGGTCAGCCACGGAAGAATTCCACTTTAGTGACCATATCAATAAAAATGGTGACATTTTATGATGAAAACGCCCGAAATTTATTAAAAAGGACCTCAAATTTTACAATACCAGATATAAGCAGGTAGACATACGCCGACATACGCACGATTTTAATTTTGAAAATGTTCTTAATTAAATCTGATGTGGCATTCAAAATTGTTGGATGTTTTTCTACTAAAAAAATAGAAAAATGAGTGAAATTCCCGCCGAAAGAATATTTTTACTGTGATTGATTTTAATTGATATCTAGTAATTTGATATAATAATTATGATAATTCTCAGTTTTGAAAGTTTCAGGTTATTTATGTATCCATGTCGAATGAAAATGCAAGAACGTGTGCACATTGCAAGCAAGCTGTTAGTTTTATGCTAATCAGGCGAAAATGCTCTTAACCATGCAGGAACGTCATTCGTCCTCCGTGTGCATGAATCATCAACGAACACAAAGGACCAGACACTTGTTTCGGAAATCCACTGCTCGAGGAGGTATTGTGCGTTTCACAGTTTATTTTTTTGTACCTTTAATATATATATATATAATATATAATTAAATGTAATTATATTTAAAAGTTTAAAAGAAATTTCGTTGTAATTTTCATACTCAGGAGGGTAATTTAAAGAATGGCGAGTTATTTGGTCCATCGAAAACTGTAATTTGGTGATCGTGAATTCTCTTTTGTTAAAGCTCCTTCGGCTTTAACCAACATATTCTCATCACGTATCTCGTGCTTCGCACTCGATTTTATCCAAAATCTGAACTTCCAGAAATTTAATTTGTTTACTTTCAATGTTATTTTTTACAATTTAAACTAAAAATACGCATCCTAGTGTAAAGTAGTTTTGAGCAAATTTGTACATATAATTTAGGCGAAAAATTTTGTTGAATAAAATCTTATTGTAGCTTGTGTGAAAAATTTGTAGCTCTTTTTTGGATGAGCAACTTTTTTCAATTCATTTTTTTCATAGTTTGCGTCGTTTGTCCAAAAATTAATTTTTTAAAGTTTTAATGTTTTTTACGAATAAAACAAAAATCACGCATTCTATCAAATAATAATTCAAAACAAACTTGTAGTTCTTCTTTGGCTGAACAACATTTGTCTCCCTATTTTTTTTCGTAGCTTGTGTCGTTTGTCCAAAACTTTAATTTTTCAATTTTTAATGTTGTGTTTCACGAATAAAAAAAAAAACTAAGCGTCCTATCAAAAAGTGATTACTGTCAGATTTGTAGACCTTTTTTAAATGCACAATTTTTTCAAATAATCTTTTTTATCTTATATAATTTGACCGCAAAATGGAATTTTCGATTTTTCATTATTTTTTGTGCGATCAAAATTTGAATTTTCGATTTTTCAAGAAAATTCAAAAAGTTGTTTGGCAATCTTATAGGGAGTGCAAAAGGCAATGTTTTTTTCCTCTGACATTTCTTCATATCGTGCCTTATTTGACTAACAATTTTTTTTTTTTTTTTTTTTTTTTTTTTTTAATTTTGTAAATGCTATAACTCTGGTAATTTGTTTTTTATCGAAAAAAGTCATGAGGATAAATTGTTCGTCTTTTTGAGTACTACACGGAGAATATTTGTGTGTTAAATTTTACATAACTTAGTTCGGTAAACGGAGGACATTACGGCATTATATTAAAATTTCACTTTCAGTTATGCAAAATGAAATAGGGTAATATTTTACGTGAAAATATGAATTATTAATATAAATTCATTATAATTTAATTCGCGAATCAGTAAGAAATAATACAACTAGATAATAAAGATTACCTGACAGTTGGGTAAAATGAGATGTCGATTACCTACCAGTTAGGTAAAATGAGTCGAACATTTAGGTACAGTTTCAATCAAAGAAAACAAAGTCTACCTCTCTAAATATGTGAATTCTACATCCCAGTCACGTAAAATTTCGTGCGCCAGCAAAAAAAAAACATTCTTGCTACAAACAGATTCTGTGGAAGGTCATCCACTACTACACACATACTTACACATATCATACTATTCATGAGTATATTGTTGGTACATATACACAATTTAACTTAAACGATTACATTAAATTACAATACATTACATACGATATAGTCGCACGCTTTTAACGATATTACCGCTATTAAAAATCGAAAACGCTGTGAGGGGGTTTCGAACCACCTAAGCTACATTTAACGCGTTCTGTCGCTAACAACTAAACCTCACGGCTAACCTAACACTTAGATTACTTATAGAATATCGAGAAAAAAATCTCGGCTATAAAGTTAAAGTACGAGTACGTCAGGGCCGTACAAAAAAATATCTGGTCCCCGTTTCATCGAAATTTGTTATTGTAACATTTTATTAATAAGCGGGCTTATAAATTTGTAGGAAGTGAATAAAAACATTGGATAATTTTTTATTTTAAATTTTGTAACCTTAAAACTTCAAATTATTTAATTTTCAATATTTTAAATTTTTGCATGGTCTACTTTTTAAAAATACTAGAACATTGTGCGTGCTATGCGCGCACTAATTACCTTTTCTTTAGAAAAAGAACTCGGTTTATTTTCCAACATTTTGTTATAGATTTTACAGAAAATATTATATTATTTGAGAACGGTGTACATGATTCACAGAAGTTTCCTTATTATAGCGAGAAAATTCCAGTGAATTCAATATGAATGACCATTTTTTCCACTTACTTACAATTCTTTCTTTTGGTGAAAAATTAGTTTTTTTATTGAAAACAAAATTTTTTAACTAAAAAGTCAACTAAATTTTATTTTGAAATTTTTTTATAGACATTTAATCTTTTCGGTAGAGAATTAATTTGTTTCCTTGAAAATTTAAATACTTCTACGAAAATTCAATTTACTTGCTTAAAAACTTATTTCTCTATCTGAAAATTTAACTAATCTATTGTTTGTTGAAAATTTATCTTTTTTAGTTAAAAATTTATCTATTTTGTTGAAAGTTTGCCTGTTTTTGGTAGAAAATTAACCTTTTTAGTTAAAATTCATGTATTTTATTATTTAATTTCTTTGGTTAAAAAATAGTTTTTTCTTATTAAAAATTAATTTTTCTAACTAAAAATGTAACTCATTTTTTTATCGAGATTCTTTTTCATACAAATTTAATCTTTTTCGTAAAAAATTAATTTGTTTAGTTGAAAGTTCATTTTATTTGCTTAAAAACTTATTTCTCTAACTGAAAATTAAACTATTCTATACTTTGTTGGAAATTTTTGTTTTTTAGTTCAAAATTCATCCATTTAGTTGAAATTTTTTTTTTTTTTTTTGTAGAAAATCAACCTTTTTGGTTGAAGATGTAACGATTGGGTTGAACATTCCATTAAAATCAAAAAATTTGATGGAAAATTCACGTATTTTCTTAAAAATTATTCTTTTTTGGTAGAAAATTAATCTTTTTGGTTGAAATTTTCATTTCTTTAGTTGAAAATTATTTTTTTAATTTAAAATTAATTTTTTAAAATAAAAATTTAAAAATTAATTTTTTTAACTAAAAATTTATATATATTCCATGTTTCGTCAATTTTTTTTTTATAACCATTACATCTTTTCGGTTAAAAATTCATTTGTTTGGTTGAAAATATAACTATTTTGTTGAAAAATTATTTTATTTGTTTAAAAACTTATTTCTCCAACTGAAAATTAAACTATTTGAATATTTCCTGAAATCCTACAATATCAACCGAAACTTAAAAATGTTAAAGTTTCTACGGGGGACTTGGCTTTAAACTTCAGCCCTGAGAATGTTGACGTCCCTAGCGATTCTCATTTTACCTTACTCTTGTGTAATTCCTCTCCTAATAAAAGTGAAAATCTCTTTAAAAATTCTGCAATCGATACTTTCTTTTAAGTGAATCGTTAATATCACACAAAAGTAAACTTCATATCATTGATTTAATAAAAATGTACAATACTTTGCGTTATTTTTTAATATACTGGTATGAAAATAATACAACCCTTATATCAATTATTACATATCAGAATTTGCACTTTTGGACTTGAGATTTTACATAACTCTTTTGTATTATTTATAGTTCTGTTTTGTATTAAATCCTAAAATAATTGTAAACTTTATCTAAATACAGTAATGTCCTCCATTTACCGAACTAATTGGGTAAATTTTAATGAACAAATTTTCTCCGTGTACTAATAACCGTACATAGAAATTTTTAATCTTGAAAAAAGTGGTCTAAAAAATTTTGAAAATGCGCTCACTTTTTGAATTTTCATTCAAAATGGCTGGCTGACGAACTTGACCTCCATTTTAGGTAATTTGAA
Source organism: Andricus curvator (assembly GCA_932195095.1). Taxonomy (NCBI): domain Eukaryota; kingdom Metazoa; phylum Arthropoda; class Insecta; order Hymenoptera; family Cynipidae; genus Andricus; species Andricus curvator. The sequence continues at coordinate 70,880 of CAKNYM010047736.1, forward strand.
AAGTATACCAAAGCCCAATCCAGTATGTCAATTCTTTCGAAAGTTATCGTGCTATCGAACTAAAAATCTACATACATACGCATTTGTAAAAACCTGTTTTTCGGATTCAGGGGGTCTCAAAACGTGGACATTTGACAAAAACGGGGGG
>CAKNYM010047737.1:14275-61690 GCA_932195095.1 Andricus curvator
AATCTGAAATTATTCAATTTCGAGATTTTTCAATTCAAAATAAAATTCTTCAATTTTGAACGCTTTAAATTAGAACAATGATACAAGATCAAATTCTTTCTAATGAAAATGTCCAGTTTCAAAATTTTAGTCTGAAATTTTTCAATCTTACACGCTTCTGATTAAAAAATGGTTAATTTCAAAGATTTGAAATGTCAAATTATAAAATTTTAAACGCTTTTATTTGAAAATAATGCAAGTTCAATTGCTTTCCATTGGTTGCAATATTACCCTTTTCAAAATTTTAATCTGAAATTATTCAATTTCGAGATTTTTCAATTCAAAATAAAATTGTTCAATTTTGAACGATTTAAATTAGAATAATGATACAAGATCAAATTCTTTCTAATGAAAATGTCCAGTTTCAAAATTTTAGTCTGAAATGTTTCAATCTTGCATGCCTCTGCTTAAAAAATATTTAAATTTCAAATTATTCAATTTAAACGCTTTTATTTGAAAGTCATACAAGTTCAATTGCTTTCCATTGGTTGCAATATTACCCTTTTCAAAATTTTTATCTGAAATTATTCAATTTCGAGATTTTTCAATTCAAAATAAAATTCTTCAATTTTGAACGCTTTAAATTAGAACAATGATACAAGATCAAATTATTTCTAATGAAAATGTCCAGTTTCAAAATTTTAGTCTGAAATTTTTCAATCTTGCATGCTTCTGATTAAAAAACTTTTAAATTTCAAAGATTTTAAATTGAAAATTATTCAATTTAAACGCTTTTATTTGAAAGTCATACAAGTTCAATTGCTATTCATTGCGGTTGAAATATTATTATTGTTGAATTTGGAACGTTTTCGATTAAAAATCCTTAATTATTGTTTCAAAAATTTGTTAAACTTAATATTCAAAATTTTTCTTTAATAATGGTTTTTAAATTGTTTATATTTTTAATGTTAGCAAATAAAAAACCTGAGATGTGAATGAGCGCCTAACGCGTGTGCATTTGCTATAGTTATTATCTGGTATTATTCTGGTATTATTAATTAACATTTTCATAAAATAAACAAACATTGATTCGAGCGCCGCAGTGACGAATTTAAGAACTAAGAAGCATCAAAATTTTTTGACGTATCAAAGAAATAAATATCTTTGAGCGTATCACCGGATCAAGGAAAGGCAATTTATGTATTATTAAAGTGTCTTTAATTTCCAAAATACTGACAGATATCGTGAGTAATCTACATATACATTATTTAATTATTTTAAACCATCTTCTCATCTCTCTTTTGAAGTTTTGCTCCAATTTGAATATCGTGTTCCTAACCTCTTTGTCTTCAATAAATATATAAATATACAAGAAAAATATAAATAAAGACGGTAGAAACCTATAAATATTTCCTTAAATTTTCATAGAATTAATTCTCCAAGGCTTCTTCAAACATCATGCATTTTAAAATTTACAAATGGTCACAAAAATATCTAAATATTATTTACTTGTTTTGAAATCTTATTTGCGTGTTTGTCATGTATCTACTCTGTTGTATTTAATTAAACCCGTTATTGTTATAATATACAGATATAATTTTAAACGTGTTTATAGAGTATAACGCATGACAAAAAAATCGAGAGAAGAGGAAAATAGTTTCAATGATTCATCAAGAGTTCTGACGTTAATTCCCTTTTCTTCGGATCATAATTTTCTAATTCAACCAAAGTTGTTTCTCAGAAAAATTAATTTGATTATATCTTAATAACTTATTTTGTGAATTACTAAGAAGAAAAACTATAATAACCAACAAATTATTGTAATTATTATTATTTTTTATTTCAGAAAGGCTGCGAGGATGACTTTCAAATACAATAACAAGTGGCCATGGCCCTAATTTTCAAAATTTTGCGAGAATAAAATTAATTTTTCTCTGGTGAGAAAAATTGCAGCAAAAATGGAGAGGATACTCTCATATGTGGCGATTTCCCTAATCTTCATTGCCTCCAGTAATGCTAGTTTATTAGCTTCACCCATGTTCCCACCAATCATTGAAACAGCAATTTACAATCATAACTATACAGAATCTTTAAATAGGACGACTGAATACATTTTTGTCTACAACAAAACGAGTGTAAGTTTTTTTTTAATTTATACATTTGGAGTGAAAATTTAAAAAATTCTTGCCTAATAAATGTGAATTTTTTTATTTTTCAATATCACATGTTCTCTCTTTGGGGCCGTGCATAAATTACGTAAACATTTTTTTCTGAAATTTTGAACCACGTACACCCCTTTGTTAGGGTCCTTAGTTTTGACCCCCCCCCCCCCGATCTTTCGTCATTTTTGCCGACTAAATTTTTCTCGTGATTTTGTTTAGGGGTTATCCAAAATTTACGTGGTGTGGTGAGCCCACACTTGTAGTTATTTATAACTACAAGAAAAACCTAGAAACACTACCCGAATCGGGTAGTGTCACGCCTACCCTGAAAGGGAAATGGTTTAATGGTATATATATACGTAAGCTGATATGGAGGAGGGGGTATTTGGTCCAATTTTACTGTTTCTTATGAATTAGCAAACGTCAAGAATTGAATTTCCAACCAAAAAGGTTTTTTTCAGGTAAAGTTTCAATTAAATAGTTCAATTTTCAACCCAAAAGTTGAACTTTCAACCGAGAAGCTTGATTTTCTATTAGAAAAGACGAATTTTAAACAAAATAATAGTTATTTGTGATACAAGGACTCTAAGTGGTACTTTTTCGGCCTAGTGTGAAAGTTTTAGTACGAGTCGGAGTCGAGACGAAGATAAGTGCAAATAGCTTGCATTGAGTCCTAATCTAAAAACCCGAGAGGGAATCCAAACCAATTCAATTCCAATCAATTCCGTTCAGTTCTATTCAATTCCATTAATTTCCATTCAATTCCTGAGACGAAGGACGAGTACTGCAATTATTTACACTGAGCAAAGTGCCACTGAGGGTCGTCTCCATGCCAAAGTTGGGGTCATTTCACTCATCGTACCATAAACTACAGATAAAAATGTTCGTCAGCCAATCAAATCACAGTGTCAGTTACTTTATAGTACGCTGTACCCTAAGTAAAAATTTTACGGCCTAGGCGAAGAAGTGATATTTTAGATATCGTTCACAGTACCTAAAATCGCACTTATGATGGCGGCGTGATAAAAATAAATTTTTAACTGAATTGTTAAATTCTCAATCAAGATGATTAATTTTCTACCAAAAAAGACGAATTTTCATCAAATTACATAAATCTCTAACCAAATAGTTGAATTTTTAAACTATAAAAGATCGATTTTTCGCCAGAAATGTAATAGTTAAATTTTTATTACAAAACCATTATTTTCAACAAAAGGAAACGAATTTTCTATAAAACAGGTGAATTTTCCAGTCAACAAGACGAGTTTTCTACAAAACATTTGAATTTTCAACAAAAAAGTTCATTTTCAACCCAGCATCAGCAGCTGAATTTTTAACAACAAAAGAACAAATTTTAATCAATGTAGTTGAATTTTCAACCTAAAAAGACGAATTTTTAAAGAAAAATGTAATAGTTTATATTTCAACAAACACATATTTTTATTTCAAATAAAAAACATTTGAATTTAATTAAAAAAGACAAATTTTCAACGTGCAAACTTGAATCCTCAACTTAAAAAGATTAATTTTCAACTAAACAGTTGCATTTTTAACCAAAAAAATTGATTTTCTACAACAATAAAAAAATAAATTTGAACAAAGTACACAAATTATCAACCAAACAATTAAATTTTCAACTGAAAAGACTAATTTTCTACCAAAAAAAGATGAATTTTGAACGAAATACAGAAATTTTTAACCCAGTAGTTGAAGTTTCAACTGAAAAAGATCAATTTTCTACCAAACATGGAATAGTTATATTTTCAGTTGAAAAAATTAAGTTTTAATTAAAAAGATGAATTTCTACCAAAAAAGATGAATTTTCAACAAAGTACACAAATTTCCAATCAAATAGTGGAATTTTGAACCAAGAAGATTAACTTTCTACAAACCAAAAAAAAAACATCGAATTTTCAACCAAATAGTTGAATTTTGAAATAAAAAAGATAAATTTTCTACAAAAAATGTAATAGTTCAATTTTCAAAAAAAAAAAAAAAAAAAGAAAGAAACCTTCGACAAAATAGTTAAATTTTCGGCCAAAGAACTAAACCAACTAAAATGATGAATCTTCATCTAAAAAAATGATTTTTTTAACAAAGTAGCTCATCTTCTGACTAAATATTTGAGTTTTCTACCAAATAGTTAAATTCGTTTTTTAATGATTCACATACGTGAATATATCTTACGTAAGAGATTATTTTGTCAACGGATCCCCGCAGGTTCCCAAAAGACTTCACGTAATTTATGCACGGCCCCTTTTCAGGAATCTTTAGAAGGAGCTCGCATAACAGTCGCAAGTGATGCAACGGCGGATTTTCCATTAACCGTAGTCGTGAAACAAAAGAAAGGAATTCTTTCCTGGCAGATTCCTCTCCTAGAATATAATACCACTAGTCGCACTCTGTGTTCATTAAACAATAAATCCAGCGAAGAAGAGGAATTCGTCACTGTTAGTCTGTCCACAGGGAGTCCTGTTAATATATCATTTACACTTATTCTAGTTCCCGTCAAAGATTTTCATATAAGGTACAATTCAATTTATACAAGATAAATTATTGTATATTTCCGGAAGTAATAATTAATTTAATAATAATAATATAATTTTTTTATCTAGACCTGGCGATACAAGAAAGGATATATCAATCTCACCATCAGAACCAGTTTATTATGCGTATTCCTTTATTAATGGGACGGAAAACAAATCTGTCGTTGTTAGACTCCAATCGGACAGTGAAATTTGCATGACTTTCTCTATTCAGAACACATCAGTACGGTTTCAATTAAAATATCTATTTACTTGATCTGATAACGCTGTTTTTTTTTAAATTTGAGTTTATTCTATTTTTTTATTTTAATTTAACTTTTCAGTGTCCTGTCTTCGATCTCGAAAGAAATATCCAATTTTCTGGATACTGGCAAACTGTGAGCAAACAAGGTGGAATCACCGTACCTGTAAGTGACTTCAAAACTAATTGAGGTACCGAGAATGATAACTAGATCAATAGGGTGACAAGAAAATCCCATTTTTTTCCTGCTCCCTCCACCCTATTCGAAGTCTTTTAGTATAAAAAACACATCTTTTTTATATATATATTTTTTTATTTTGTTAGGTGTCCCGCCAGACATTTTAAATATTAAGTCCGTTAAAAATATTTTTATCGAAAAAAAGTAGACATAATCTCTTTTTTGAATGCCTTATAAAAACAACGTTAAAAAAGGTTAGCTGTAATATTTAGTCTAGAAAACTGAACTTCTTCAATTAAAATAAATTTTAAGGTGATGCACCCTGAAATTATTAATTTTTTTGTTTCAAAAAAAGTTACCACCTATTTGGTCTTTCTCCGATAAAATAATTTGTATGGGGTGCTGAAAAGGCTTTTGAAAAATTCATTTTTTTTTTTTAATTAAAAGAAAAATGATCAAAAATGTAAGAAATAGCGATTCATTTGTTTTAGAATGTGCACAATTTTTACTGGTATAACTTTCAAATGATTAAAAACGGTAATATTTAGAAAACTCAACTCAAAACCTCGAAAACAGTAAGAGAGCGGCACTTTTTTTGGCCAGACTCGTGTTCAGCATGAAAAAGCACATAAAAGATGTGATTTTTAACAAAATCGAAGGGGACCGACCTTTTATACAGTTTTACCCAACGTTTTCACCAATCATGCCACTAAATACTCGTCCAGCCGGCCGTACGAATAGACACTTCGTTTTTTCAGTTTATCATGCTCTTAATTTACAAAAAAAAACCACTTCAGGATGTTCTGAAAATTATATTTTATTACAATGAAACATGAAAAAACATCAAAAACTACAAAAGTGTTTGCTAGTACTGGAAACTGCAAAAAAAACGATTTTCGAAAAAAAGTGGGCTCACCCTAGTTGTCATTATCAGTGCCTCAATGGGGTCGTTGCATGAATTTTAGGTAATATATTTTTTAAATACTGCATAACATTCTGAACATTTTGGTGCATTTAAAAAAAAATTTTGAAAACTTTATTGTGGAGAAAAAAAATGTTTAAGAAAAGTATTGAAATCCCTATTCAAAAGCTCTGTGACCTTGAAACGTCACTTCCCAAAAAGCGCGTAACCAATCAGAATAATGATCTATTGACTAACGAAGTATCTAGCAGACAGCTGGCGAAAATTCAATTTACAATTTCTAACAGAGATATTTATTTACTTATAATTGTCGAAAATCAATACAATTTTGCTTAAAGTATAAAACCTTAAAAAAGATAGTAATGAATAATATCATTCAAGTGCGTGACAATGAAATGTTTCCAAAGATAACCCATTCAGTCGCTAGCGGCCATATTATATTCCATCACCAACCGGACAACCGCGCTAATCAGAATGAAGTACTTCCTGCAAAGTACTTCCCGCAAAAATTCAACAAATATACTTTTTAAACATTAAAAAAAATATTTAAACTTGATTTAAAAAAACTTTCCTTTTGTAGTTACATTATTTTTTAGGTGTTCTTTTAATTTTACTAGGAAAAAAAAATATTTGAAAATATGCAACAACCCCATTATAATCTTTATTCAATTGACATACAACTTTTTATCGAGAATTAACAATATTTATCATTTTCTTCAGAATGAAGAATATCCAAATGGTTTCTTTATAGTGCTGGTTGTGAAAGGTGATGACAAAGACTGCACCGGTCTTCCTGGTTTGATTACCCCTCGCAAAAAGATTGTATCTTTGACTGTAACGCCCAGCATATCTCAGGTAGATTACATAATCGCATCTCTCATAGCCATGAGCATCGGTATCGCCTTTTGTATTCTTTACATAGCAGGGGCTATTTTGTACAAAATCAAAGAAGGCAGAATTCTGCGAGCAGAGCAGTTATTAGACGATCAGCAGGAAGATGTTGTCAATCAATATTTAGCGAGTCCTCCTATTATTGAAGAGGTATTCAAACTTGTATAGTAAGTTATTTCCTTTGTGAGTAAAAACAAGTAATACATTTTAATACTTTAGGGAAGTTCAAGTCGATGGGACGTCCAAGAAGACTCTTCGCTCGATGAAGATGATATTGATTTAATGGAAGACGCTCTTTCAGACAAAGAAGTGGTGCGAACGAAACTTGTTCTTTCCGTTTGTGACTTGGCACGAAAAGAACCAAAGATTTTAAGGCACAAATCTCGACTCTACATGTATTATCTTGGCACCGTGGCTATTTTTTACACCCTTCCAGTCGTGCAACTTGTAATAACTTACCAGAACGTTTTACATGTCACCGGTAATCAGGATCTTTGTTACTACAACTTCCTCTGCTCTCATCCATTTGGCTTCCTCTCCGATTTTAATCACGTCTATTCAAATTTCGGATATGTTTTACTTGGACTGTTGTTTATATTTCTGACATATACGAGAGAACAGAGTAATGGGGATGTGACGAAAAATAAGAGCTATGGAATCCCACAACATTATGGATTATTCTATGCAATGGGAATCGCACTCATGATGGAAGGAGTGCTCTCTGGAAGCTATCACGTCTGTCCTAATCATAGCAACTTTCAATTTGGTGAGTTTATGCGTTTTTTGGGGATGTTTTTCTAATTCATTTTCACAGCAATTTCTATAAATTGATGGTCTTTTTTATTTTCAGACACGAGTTTCATGTACATCATATCAGTTCTCTGCATGGTGAAAATCTACCAAAATCGACATCCTGATATAAATGCACGAGCCCCAGTAACTTTTGGAGTCTTGGCTCTCATGATATTTCTGGGACTCGTTGGAGTTCTCGACGGTTCAGTACTTTACTGGATACTCTTCACAATTATTCATTTAGTAGTTTGCTTGATTCTGACCGCTCAAGTTTACTACATGGGAAGATGGAAACTCGATGGAGGTGTCTTTCGGAGAGTTTTGATGGTAATTTTAAGTTCCGTTCTGACTAGGGGCTGATCACTAGGGTGGTCCAAAAATGCATTGCAAATTTTTTTTTTCCACCCTAGAGGTCAAGTCCCCCCAACAAAAGTTGCCATTTCCGGGGAAAAAAATCCCTAATTTTTTTTTTCGAAATTCGAATATTAACACGTGCCACAGGGCACTTCAAAAACCCATTTAATTAACATGGGGAAATATTGGATTTTCGAAAAATTGAACTCATACTTCAGGGTTTGATCGAAACGTGCCAAACTTTTTAGGGATTGAAGAGAAGTACCTATGAAATAAAAGCATACTAATAACTTTTATTTTTAACCCACCCTTACCCCCCCCCCCAGCGCCCGAAATATGACCCAAAAATCAAAAAACTACATTTTTACGTATTATTGTTACTTTTTAGCAATTTCCGTCGTCTTTTTCATACAAATAATTACTAATGGACAATTTGAATATTTTCCATAACTTTTTAAACAATTTTTAATTGTTTAAACAAATGTAACTTATTTAAACTTTTTTTTTAAACATTATGTAATTACCTAAACAATTACTTACTGTTTGTTCTCAAAATTTCTAAAAATTGACCCAGAGATGTCCACTTTTTTCTCAAATTGGTATCCTATGCTACTTTTTGTTGAATAATTATATAATTTTGATACATTTCTTTTAATTTTCAATAAATTTTTATTTGTTTAAACAATTTTGATTTGCTTAAGCAGTTTTTTTCGATAACTTTAAAAAAATTAAATAAAATAAAATACATATAATGATTTTTCTGATTTTTCTGAATTAAACATAATATTGAATGATTGCGAGGAGTAATAAATTCTGCTAAAAACTTTATGTTATTGTTTATACAATTAATTATTGTTTTTTTTTCAAATTTCCTTCAAATTGAGTATGGATGGTTTACATCTTCTTTGGCGCATTACTAAATAAATCATGAAAGTCATGATAAAATTTAAATTATAAAAGTGTATTTATTATTGCTTTCTTCATATTTTTACAATATTTATCATAATTATATTATAAACAAGCACATTCACTAATGCAAATTATGATTCAAGTTTCAACAGATTGCTTTTTTACATTTTCATACTCGTTATAAATATTAAAACGTGTCGCTGATTTTCGTTTTAGCTTCATACGATTATTTATAAGACTGTTTTCAAGTTATTTCTGTAATTCACACATGCAGCGTTGAACTTGTTTCAAATTTGCCGCTCGAAGACCTTTTAAAAATGGAGGTGATTGTGACGTTTTTAACATAATTTACTACTCCTCGAAATCATTCAATTCAGAAAATACGATTTAAAAAATATGTTTCGAAAAATAATTGTTTAAACAAATTATATTTGTTTAAACAATTAAAAAATGGTCAATATATTCTTTCTGTACATTATACAGTCAGAAAAATAATTATATGTATTTTATTTTATTTTTTTTAAGTTATCGAAAAAAAACTGCTTAAGCAAATCAAAATTGTTTAAACAAATAGAAATTTATTAAACATTAAAAGATATGTATCAAAATTATATAATTATTCAACAAAAAGTAGCATAGGATACCAATTTAATAAAAAAGTGGACATCTCTGGGTTAATTTTTAGAAATTTTGAGAATAAACAATAAGTAATTGTTTAAATAATTACATAATGTTTTTTAAAAAAATCACTACTCCAAACAATGAAAAACTATTACATTTCAATCAGAAAATACGATTATTTTTCACATTTTTTGGGAATAGATAATTGTTTAAATAAGTTACATTTGTTTAAAAAATTAAAAAAATTGTTTAAAAAGTCATGAAAAATATTCAAATTGTCCATTAGTAATTATTCATATGAAAAAGACGACCGAAATTGCTAAAAAGTACCAATGATACGTAAAAATGTATTTTTTTTTTTTTGTCATATTTGGGGCGCTGTGGGGGGAGTAAGGGTGGGTTAGAAATAAAACTTATCATTATGCTTTTATTTCATAGGTACTCCTCTTCAATCCCTAAAAAGTTTGGCACCTTTCGATCAAACCCTGAAGTATGAGTTCAATTTTTCGAAAATCCAAAATTTCCCCATGTTAATTAAATGGGTTTTTGAAGTGCCCTGTGGCACGTGTTAATATTCGAATTTCGAAAAAAAAAAAATTAGGGATTTTTTTTCTCCGGAAATGGAAACTTTGGGGGAGGGGGGGACTTGCCCTGTAGCTCGAAAAGCGTTTTTTGGACCACCCTATTGATCACTCTTGAAATCTGGCGCACAAGCCTTCGTGGAATATTTCAAATCTGTGAAATTTTTCAGAAATCATTTAAAATATTTAAATCTTTGTCAAATCATTGAAATCTTTTAATTTTTTGTAAAATCTTTGTGAAATCTATGAAAAATCTATTGAAATTTTTTTGAAATCTTTACTCATTTTAGACAATGAACCACGATGCTCGAGCCGGAATCAGATACTTAGTCAAGCCTGTTTATCCAGCCAGATTGTCCATCCTCATAATGGCCAATTTAGCTAATCTTGGTCTAGCCATTTTTGGAAATATGCATCACGAGAAAGATTTCGCCACGTACTTACTCGCAGTTTTGATGTCCAATCTTCTTTTGTATACGTTTTTCTACATCGTCATGAAGGTAAATCAAGTGACAATGAATTTTCATTTAAAACTGACGCGTTCCACTTACCGGCACATTAACAACATTTGTAATAATTTACCGCTAATAAAATTATTTCTGAATAAATAATTTTAATATGAAAGTATCCAATATTTTTCAGCTTTGCTACAAAGAAAGGATTCTCCCTCAACCAGCGGTCTACATAACTCTCTCTTTTTTGACTTGGTCTGCTGCTCTCTATTTTTTCATAAACAAAACAATTTCCTGGGCGTTGACTCCTGCCCAGTCTCGAATGTACAACCGACCTTGTCTCCTTTTCAACTTTTTCGACTCCCATGATATTTGGCACTTTTTATCAGCCTTATCAATGTTTTTTTCGTTCATGGTTTTGCTAACTCTCGACGATGACCTCACTGACGTTCATCGCAGTCAAATTCCAGTTTTTTAATGAGGGAGACTCGTAAATCGTTCTTGTTGTTAGATTTTCCACGTTTTTTACGCTGCTGTGATTCTATAATAATTGTAAAATGTAAATAGTAGATGAATTAAACCAAAACCCTTTCTTACTAACTTACAATTAATTTAAATTAGGACTAAGATCTTCTCTGCCATAAGAAATATTAAATTCGTGCATCTTGAAATTATGGTTTTTCAAAGTTGAATTGAGGAACTTTGTTATTTGTTTAATTCTTACATTTTTTTATAAGAAGTTCAGGATCAAGTTTAAAGTATGCATAATTCTTCGATTATTTGTTGTAGTTTTTGTGTACATAAAAAAGTTAAAAATAAATTTATCTTGAAAATGTTACTCAGACCAGTCTTTTAGCAAAAAAAAAATGTTCAAACCCCTTAGAAAAAACTGAATCATTGTAGAAAAGCAATAAAGTTAAAGGAAATAAGGAATAAAAAAGGAAGACGGAAAATATCCTGCAGACTAGGTACGCATATTATCGTGTAACTAAACTTTTTAAAAATAGTTTCATTTTTGCATTTTGATACTGTTTTATCACTCTTTATACTGTCCAACGTCTCTTCAATATTAAAGACATAATATTGAAATATTTCCTAATCACTGGAGTAGTATTTTCGTAACTAAAATGTCAAGTCAGAGATTTTCTGCAGAAACACGTTTTCGATGATACGTTATCAGATTGAGATATAGTCACCTTTGATAAAAACTGCCTTACTCACGGACTCATCTATTAATATACTATTGCGGATAATCGTAAGTTTTTCGTAAAGGAATACCTTAACATTATTTTTATTATAATTATTATTATAATACAAGTTTTAGAACTTTTAACTAATTACTTGACAACAAAATATAACCATTTTTTAATTGTTTCAGATTGCTGCCGGAAAGCTTTGAATTTCAATTCTTTTTTTATTCATCTTAACTTGGGATGAATTTAAGATACAACAATTTGATGAAACTGAAATTCATTTTCTGTAGATCAATTATTCGGAATCACAACAATGAAGAGAATAGTAGCATTGCTGGTTATTTCAATCATTTCTGTCGTTAATACTACTTTGCTAAGTAGTTCAGTATTACCACCAACCATTGAGGAAGCCAATTATAATCAATCTTATACAAAATTAGTTAATTCAACCACCGACTATATTTTTGTCTACAAAAGGAACAAGGTAAATTTTTTTTTTTCATTTAGACATTACAAATAAACCATTCCTGAAACAATTTTGACAAGCACGAGGGGTTGATCACTAGGGTGGTCCAAAAATGCATTGGAATTTTTTTTCGAATTTTTATGCAGATCGCCCGGAAATTTGTTCAAATCCACACAAAAATAAATCCATTTTTTATTTTTTATTAAAAAATTATATTTAGAGATGGCGCAAGCCCCATGAAACACGTAACGGAAAAAGACGGTTTTGTTCATTTTATTCAGAATCGTCAATTTTAGGTGAATCGAGTTGAAACTCAACATTTCTCTTCATAATTAGCCATAGAATACGAATGAAATATTACTTTTCAAATATCACCCCCATAAGTCTGTTTTATAGGGTCCCCCAAAAACCCCATAAGTGAAAAAATGGGTTTTGCGAGTTTTTGGCTCTAAATATGATTTTTTTTGCATTTTTTGAAATGCAGATTGTTTCTAATACATAAAATACTACACTGTAAAAAAAAATTTTTTGTAACTTTACCACTGCGTTTTTGTAATTATACCAAAACTTGTAAAATTACTTCCTTCATAGTAGTGAACTTACTAAAAGTACTAAAAGTAGGTAAGAATAGGTTCACTACTATGAAGGAAGTAATTTTACAAGTTTTGGTATAATTACAAAAACTCAGTGGTAAAGTTACAAATATTTTTTACATTGTACTCAATACTGCTAATTATATATTCACATAAGTTGTTTAAACAATTTATTATTGTTTTTAGAAATTTTCTCTTAGAATAGAGTTAGAAAGTCGCGGTTTTTTCAAAAATGTTCCACTTTTTGTCCAATTTTCAATTAGAGTGATGTAATTGTTAATTAATTTTAACAAACATAATTGTTCAAACGAATCATTATTATTGTTAATAATATTCTCTTTGAGTAATGCTAAAAATTGAGCCGCTGGATAGTGTAAGGGCATATAAAATTCACATGGTCGTTCCGGTTGGCCCCTGTTGTCTTTAAAATCGATTTTGAAAATTAAATTTTTGAAACATACAGCTTTGTAGGAAATTTAATGGCGCATCTTTTATCCTCTTTCAAAAAAGTTGTATCTTTTACTGTTTCTGAAAGAAAGTGAAAAAACTGGATTTTGTGGAAAACAAAATTTAGTAAATATTTTGACTTCAACTCGCTCTAAAAGACAAAGTTCTGAATATTTTATCTTGAAAATTGGAGGAGTTATGCTTCAAACTGTTTTGAAGAGGATACGCTCGTTTAAACTTTTCTAATTTGTTATAAAAAAATCTGTTAATTTTTTTGCCAAGCAGTATCAAAATAATGTTACGCAACTTTCAAACGCTTCGTTTATCGAGGGAATTTTGAGTAAGCCTAAACTTCCAGCGGAAGAAATGTTCATTAGGGTTTAATGAAGTTTTCTGAAAAGTATTACTTCAACAGAATGAATCGTTAAAAAAATACGAGCTTTCAAACAGCGCGTCGAAGAGAGATCGAGCGCGTGAGAGGTTCGAATACCTCGGCGCCTCAACCACACCGCCGTCCTGTCATAGCCGCTTTCTTTCAACCAAATAGTTTAATTTTCAAGTTAAAAAGTCGAATTTTGTCGAAAAAATTGACTTTGTAACCCGAAAAGATGAATTTTACAAAAAAATAAATAAAAATTTCAACGTAGAAAGGTGAATTTTCAATTAAATAGTTGAATTTTTAACAAAAAAAGATCAATTTCCAACCAAAAATGAGATAGATAAATTTTCAGTTAAAAAAATAATTTTTAACCAAAGAGAGTTGAATTTTTAAATATAATTTGAGGACAAACGTGTCATATTGAGAATTTTTACTATTAAAAATACGAAATTTAGAAAAAAATGAAATTTTAAGATATATGGTATTAAGGTATAATATTTTTTTGTAAAATGTAGTATTTTCCATAGTAAAAATTCTCGTTATGACAGTCTAGGAAAAATTGATATAAAAAGTTTCTCCGTCTAATATTGAAAAGTATTAAAAAATTACGGTTTCGCGCTTTTTAAATTTTGCAATATTAAATACCTTGTTTCTTTTTGCTTTACGAACATTGTCAGCCCAATCTGCTTCATTTCTAGATTTTTTTCTACCTCGAGAAGGTTCTGATGAACACGATGCCATTTTATTTTAACGACTTGATAAAATGTTCACTTTATAAAAAAATAATTTTTATCCGTTGCACTAAATTAGTCTTTAGAAACGTAAACAGTCAGGGCTTTTGGTGGCGACGCATTGTTGACACTATCTGTGCGCTCTTCTGTTTTCCTGCGGAAGTATTCTAAAGAAATTCGCACGCGGAAAATTCGCAGAAAAACAAGAGGGAGTAGAATCGGCAGAAACTAGGCGTAGTAGAATCGGCGTGCTCTCAAGCGCTCGAGAAAGACAAATGAAATGGGTTAGATTGCAGAATAGGGGCGTCACCTCTGTTTTGTCTGGGAAAAATTTTTTCTCCAGCAACAAACTATTGGAATGTGTAATTGAACGATAAATGAAGCGATTTGATCAGGAAAACGTTCAAAATTATTGTTACTTTTGTTACTACGATGTCTCAAATATGGGTCTGTCACGATACCGGAATTATCATATTTAACTTAAAGTTTAGGTGTTTTTAAACATCCGTACGGCCAGAAACGCTCTAAATAATTGAAATCAAATTGTTTTTAATTAATCAAAATATATTTAGATATTTTTTTATGCCGACATAAGGTATTATGTCGACAAAAAGGAGACTTTTACGCACATCAGCTGTCACTTGTGACAAGAGGAGACTGGACGTTGGAAAGGGGTAGGGATTTGACCAACATTATTTTTGTGACCAGTCTAAGGGGTGCCTTCCCGCCACCACAAGATGTTGGAAATGGGTAGGGATTTATTCAACATTATTTTTGTGACCATTATATATCTATATTTTACGTGTTTATTTGTCGATCTATTTTTGTGACTATCGATTGCCATCGATAGCCAAGGGCCCTTTCGTCTCATATCGTGACAGACCCATATTTGAGACATCGTAGTGACAAAAGTAACAATAATTTAAAACTTTTCCCTTATAAAATCGCTTCATTTATTGTCCAATTAAAGATTCTGATAGTTTGTTGCCGAAATTTTTTTTTTTTTTTCCAGCCAAAACAGAGGTGACGCCCCTATTCTGCAATTGCACCATGAAATGCTTATGATTTTCTAACGGTGAGATGAATTGATGTAAAAAATTCCAAAAAATTTTATTATATCCTAATAAATATTTCACCCGCTGGAAGTTTCGTTCACTTGAAATTACCCAGATAAACAAAGTGATCGAAAATTCTCTCTCCTAACAGATATGACAGGACGGCGGTGTGGTTGAGGCGTCGAAGTATTCGAACCTCTCACGCGCTCGATCTCTCTTCGACGCGCTGTTTGAATGCTCGTATTTTTTTAACTATTCATTCTGTTGAAGTAATACTTTTCAGGAAACTTCATTATACCCTAATGAACATTTCTTCCGCTGGAAGTTTGTGCTTACTCAAAATTCCCTCGATAAACGAAGCGTTTGAAAGTTGCGTAACATTGTTTTGATACTGCTTGGCAAAAAAATTAACAGATTTTTTTTATAACAAATAAGAAAAGTTTAAATGAGCATATCATCTTCAAAACAGCTTGAAGCATAACTCCTCCAATTTTTAAGTGAAAATATTCAGAACTTTGTCTTTTAGAGCGAGTTGAAGTCAAAATATTTATTAAATTTTGTTTTCCACAAAATCCAGTTTTTTCACTTTCTTTCAGAAACAGTAAAAGATACAACTTTTTTGAAAGGATAAAAGATGCGCCATGAAATTTCCTACAAAGCTATATGTTTCAAAAATTCAATTTCCAAAATCGATTTTAAAGACAACAGGGGCCAACCGGAACGACCATGTGAATTTTATATGCCCTTACACTATCCAGCGGCTCAATTGCGGGTTTTTTTCTGAAATTTTCAACTTTTTGTTCACTTTTCACTTGAAAAATGTCTATAAATTTGCGGAAATTTATGGAAATTTTCGGTCATTTATGGTAATCTTACAGGTAAATATCGTAACTTACCATAAATCACCCAAAATTCATTTTCAAAAATTCCCATGAATTTCCAAAAATTTATGAAAATTTTCGGCAATTTACGGTATGTTGATCAGTTATATATGGTAACTTTCCATAAATAACCGCAAAATTCTATTATCTGCAACCAAAATTTCCTCACAATTTTTACGGTGAGTGGGCTGATAATCGTAAAATGCGAGCTCATAGATGTATAATTTTCATTATTTACCTCTGACGTCACTTTTCAGTCCCTAGGGAATAAAAAGTAGAGTTTTAGCCCCGCTTCATAGGCGTCGAAAAGGGCTGAAATCATGCATGTGTTATAAAAATGATAAATAAACATTAGAGAGTATCATATTTTAAACAATCTCTTTCTTTTTTGTGAATATATTTTTCTGAAATAAAACCGATATTTGAAATATTCTTTAAATTTTCTATATGGATCATATTAAATGTAAATTTTCCTTGAAGTAGCTACTGAGAGCCTATTTGTTTAAATTAATATTAATTTGTTTAAACAATTTTGTTAAATTTCATTAAATATTACCAAACTCTAAGTGAAAAGTGGACAAAAAGTTGAATATTTCAGAAAAAACCGCCACTTACTAACATTATGCAAAGATAACATGTTTATAATAAAATGTTTAAACAATTACTTTTGTTAACTTTAATTATTTACCGTACTCTAGTTGAAAATTGGACAAAAAGTGGAGAATTTTTGTAAAAACTGCAGTTTTCTAGCATTATTCTAAGATAATATTACTAAAAATAAAAATAAATTGTTTAAACAATTATATTTGAGAACATTAATGAAATATTACCTTACTCTAATTGAAAATTGGACAAAACGTGGAAAATTTTTGAAAAACCCTCGACTTTCTAACTCTATTCTAAGAGAAAATAGCTAAAGACTATAATAAATTGTTTAAACAATTTATGTAAACATCTAATTATCAGTATAAAGTAGTATTTTATGTATTAGAAACAATTTTCATTTTAAAAACCGCAAAAAAAAACATAATTGGCGCCAAAAACTCGCAAAACCCATTTTTTCACTTATGAGGGTGATATCTAAAAAGTAATATTTTATTCGTATTCTATGGCTAATTCTGAAGAGAAATGTTGAGTTTCAACTCGATTCAGCTTATTCGCGGTGAGCACGACCTACAGAGGCGCTGCAATCGCAACCATATGATCGGGTCACGTGGTCTGAAAACAGTCTCGTTTGAAATATATACGTGGAGACTTCTCGTAATAATTGAAATTATTCTAATTTAAATTAAAAGAAAGAATATAGAATGGACGTACGGTACTTGAAATTATAAGACATTTGTGAATTTGTTGAGGGAACATTTAATAGTCGAAATATGACGGAAGGATAAGAAGCAGTTTTACAAGCTGGTCAAGTGGTACTTAAAGGAAGCACTACAAAGACCGGTAATAAAATTGTAATTTCTGATCTAAAACTATCCCAAACTATTAATTATTTTAGTTCTGACAGCTCCTTTCTTAGTTTCTTTGGCCAAAAATGAAAAGACAGGTTTCTTTTTCTATCAGCGCGAGAAGAGCATCCAGGTATGGAACAGAATGTTCGATCCTTTGAAGGCTATTTTGGAGTAACAGCGTGGCCGTTTTAATCAAAGAAAAAAATTCCCGTTTTTTTCCCGGTTCGCAAACATTTTTCACGGTCAATGAAATTAAAAAATTCGAACTCTAAAGCTAACCATTTTTTCTATTTTAGGTAATAAAAACTGAGCTGCAAATTAAAGCACCAAATGGAACCCTTGAATTTTGAACTTTTAAAATTGAAGTTTGAAAATATTATAATTCAAATATTCTGTATTCAAATGCTCAATAATTTGCACGTATAAAATTTTAAACGTTTATAAATTGTGGAGTTCAAAGATGCAGATTCAGTTTCAAAAATATAAGTCCACGTTATCATTTTCAATGCTCTAAATTGAAAAATCAATCATTGAATTTAAAAATTTTTAAAATTATATCATTTTAAGCAATTTTAAGCTAGTAATATTAAAAATTGAACATTTAATTTTTGTTATAAGCTGAATACTTTTTAAATTAAAAGTTAAATTATTTTTATTTCAAATAGTTTTAAAATTTTGAGAATGCTTCAAAATTTTATTTCAAAATCTTGAAAAATCTACATGTTTTTTTTTACATTTTTTCACATTTTTCACAATTTTGTCAATCTTTCTAAACGTTTTTAAATATTCTCTTGAAATTAATTTTCCAAAATAAAAAATCATTTTCAATTTTCCTAGGAATCCTAAGGAAATATTTTTTATTCTTTCAAAGCCTTTCATAATTCTTAAAAAGCTTCTTAATTTTTTGTTCGAAATCTGCAAAAAAGCTATTTGCACCAAAATATCGGTACGAATAGCCGGATTTTTTTTGTACGCATAGGCACTTCATTTGAATTATTTGAAATCATTTCAAATTTTTAATTATTTTCGAATTTTTTCAAAACTTCTAAAAATCTCTTCAACTTACTCGAATTTTTTCTAAGAATAATAGGTGTTCAATTGTTATTTATACATCAAAATTCAACAATTTGGCTTACAATTTAAGTTTCTAAATAGAAAAATTAAAAACGTAACGTTCAAAGTTTATTTTTCTTGTTTTTAGTTTTGAATATTAGATTTATAATTACTGATTTTAAATGAACATTCAGATATTTCTAAATATTAAGTAATTGTTCTTCTTCTTAATTAAAAAATTTCAAATCAAATAGTTTAAAAATGGAACATTCTGGACTCAAAAAATATTTGAAATTTAATAAAATCCTTTAATTATGAATATATTATTTTGAAGTTATTTAAAAATTTTCAATAGTTTATAAACTTTCAATCTGGCGTTTACATTTGTTTAACTAATAAGACTTTCCAATTGAAACAGTTTAATTGTTAACGTTAAAATCTGAAAATTCTAAAAATGTGAACTGATTCTGAACCGTGTAATTAATTATTAATTAATTTATATTCACAGTTGAGCAACTAAAAATGTTTTTTATCCAAAATTTTTGATTTCAAACGTTACTAATTTTTCATTTTTCAAGTCTTCAAAACTGCATTTAAAAATGTTTTTAAATAAAATATGCACGCTTAAAAATTAAAATCTAAACTGGAAAATTTTTAGAGTGGAAGATTTTCGAATTACGCATTCTAAACTGAATGATGTAACAATTGAAAAAGATAAGAATTTAACTAATTATTTGAAAAACAGTTGAAATCAAAGTCGGACAGACTTTTTTTCTAAAAATTTGTAAAATTCCAGGTCAAAAAATAATTTCACTGTTTTTTCCCGGTTTTTCCCGGTCTCATAAAATTCCCGGTTTCCCGGTCCAGCGGCCACCCTGAGTGAAAGAAAGACTTTCTCCATCTGTTTTATTCTACAAATAAAATTTGCAGTAATAATATTAATAATTATAGAGAAAACATCATTCAAATCATTATTTACCACATACGACTCTTGACCTAAACCTTAAAACACCATCCTAAAATTCCTTTTAATCTATTATGCTAATAAATATTATAGACTGAATACTTACCATTATTATACTTAGATATGTCAACTACCGATTTTACTTAATTTTCATACGTGACACCTTACCTTAATTAATGTGAGATGCAAATAAACCGTACGTCATGTGAGAAATAAATAGGACGAGACTGTTTATAGAGCTTCACCAAAGTGGCCGCCAGAGTTCGTATTTTCGTGCTCACCGCGAATATTGAGGATTCTGTATAAAATTTACAAAAACGTCTTTTTTTCTCATGGGAAATACGTGCTAAACTTCATGGGGTTTGCGTCACCTCTAAATATCATTTTTTTTTAAACAAAAAAATTGGATTTATATTTTTGTGGATTCAAAAAAATGTCCGGACGATATGCATAAACATGCGAAAAAAATAATTTTGGACCACCTTCTTGATCACTCTTGAATTTTTGTGTAGAAGTCTTTGTAAAATCTTTTGAAATTTTTTGAAATCTCGGAAATTTTTTTAATCTTTGTGCAATTATTGAAAACTTTGTAAAATCTTTTAAAGTACTGTGAAATTTTTAAATCTTTGTGAAATCATTTGAAATCTGTGAACTTTTTGAAATATTTGCAAAATTATTTGTAATCTTTGTAGTCTTTATGAAATCATTGAAATCTTTGAAATTCTTAAAATCTTTTGAAATCTTGAAATCTGGTATGCACTCAAAAGCCGAGTGATCAACCCCTCGAACATGAGAGATTCATAAGAAATTTATTTGTCTTTCAGAATTCTTTTTTACAAGAAGCACGAGTGACAGTCGAAAGCAATGCAACGACCGACTTTCCATTGATTATAGTAGTTAAACAAAAAGGAGAAATTCTTTTCTGGCAGATTCCACTTACGGAAAATTTAGAATATGGTACTGCCAGTCGTACGCTCTGCTCTCTAAATTCTCATTCCAGTGAAGAGGAGCCCACCACTGTTAGTCTTTCCACTGCAAGCTCTTTCAATATATCATTTCGACTCATAGTACTACCGGTAAACAATTTTTATATAAGGTAAAATAATTTTATTGATCATTTTCGTCTATCAGTGAATTTGTTCGAGATTTCTTTTCTCTCCTAAATATTTTCTAGATCTGGAGAAGAAAGAAATAATATAACAATCTCTCCAACAGAACCAGTCTATTATTCTTATTCATTTGATGATGACACGAAAAACAAATCTGTTGTAGTTCATCTCGAGTCGGAAAGCGAAATTTGCATGATTTTATCTATTCAGAATAAATCGGTTCGCATGCCTACAAAAATTCTTTACCTAATTCTGAAGCTAAAAATAAATCTGAATCAAAAAGCAAGTTTTTTTTTTTAGTGTCCTGTATTCGATCTCGAAAGAAACATCCAATTTTCTGGATACTGGCAAACCGTGAGCAAACAAGGTGGAATTACAGTATCTGTAAGTGAATAAAAAGTAGGTTATGAAAAATATAGATAGATTGCATTTGCTATTCAAATAAAAAGGAAATAATTTCAGAGAGAAAAATATCCTGATGGTTTCTTCATAGTCCTGGTCGTTAAAAGCGAGGACGGAGATTGTACTGGTGTTTCTGGTAAAAGGCCGCACCAGGTACCTTTTCTCAGCAAAGTAGGGTTTCTTCCTCGTATTAAGATTGTCAATTTGACTTTGAAGCCTGGAATATCATCAGAAAATTACATAATTGCAACGCTTTCAGTCACGAGTGCTGTTCTTGCTTTCTGTGTTTTCTACATTTTTGGTGAATTGTTATACTATAAAATTAAAGGAGATGGACATTTCCAAGAGAAAAATTCTTTAAAGCGTCGGCAGGAAAATGTGTTTAATAGAAATCTAGCAATGCCATCAAGTCCAGAACAGGTATCTATAAAAAATGTAATTCTTTCATTTAATTTTTTTTAATTTTTAACTAATTAGGAAATTTAATGAAAGCAGGTCGGTCCTCGTCTGAGGAATATGCAAAACTCATTTCTGGATCGAAATTTGGATTCAATAGAAGAGGGATTTACCAATAATGAAGTGGTCCAAAAAAAATTCGTCCTTTGCGTATGTGATTTGTCTTGTAAAGAGCCCGAGGACCTCAAGAAAAAGTCAAACCTCTACACTTATTATATCAGCACAGTGGCTGTTTTTTACACCCTACCGGTTTTGCAGTTGGTAATAACGGACCAAATCGTTCTACACATCAGTGGTAATCAGGATCTTTGTTACTACAACTTCCTCTGCTCTCATCCATTTGGTTTCCTCTCAGATTTCAATCACGTTTTTTCTAATATTGTATACATTTTACTCGGACTTCTGTTTCTCCTTGTGATATATTTGAGAGAAAAAAGTAACGGGGAAGTGACACAAAATAAGTGCTATGGAATCCCACAACATTATGGATTATTCTATGCAATGGGCATCGCACTTATGATGGAAGGAGTGCTTTCTGGAAGTTATCACGTCTGTCCTAGTCACAGTAACTTCCAATTTGGTGAGTACTGTTTTTTTTGCGATTTATTTTCTTTCGAGGGGTTGACCAATCGACTTTTAAATGTATAGGAGATTTCAAATATATGACAATGATTTCACAAAATTTCAAAAGACTTCAAAAGATTTCATAAAAATTTCAAAAGATTTCAGAAATATTTAATCAACCTTTTCGACTTTTTTGTTATAACATAATTGAGCAGGAACCTTTTTTTCCTTCAGATTTCCAGATCTAAGAATCCAAGATTCAAAGTTTTCACATTTAAAATCCGGTAAAATTCTGAACCATAAACTGTCTTCAATAATAAATATTAATTAATTGCAGACACAAGTTTCATGTATATCATATCAGTTTTATGTATCGTGAAAATCTACCAAAATCGACATTCTGATATATACCCAAAGGCACCAGCTTCCTTCGGATTCCTGGCTTTCGTAATATTTATGGGACTCGTTGGGGTTCTCGTGGGTTCACAAATTTTCTGGATAGGCTTCACAATTATGCATTCAGTACTTTGTTTTCTACTGACCGCCAAAGTTTATTATCTGGGAAAGTGGAGCCTCGATGGACGAACCTTTTTCAGAATTTATAAGGTAAAACTTAAATTTATATTAAAATAAAGAAAATTAATATTTTTATTCTTCTTTTCTTTTTCAGGCCTTGAAACACGAAGCTCGTGGGGAACTGAAGAATTCAATAATACCTCTTTATCCAACCAGATTGTCAATTCTTATATTGGCATATTTATGCAATCTTGGCCTCGCCATTTTCGGCTACATTCATCATGCTAACGATTTCTCATCATACTTGCTTGTGATTTTGATGATGAATCTTCTTTTGTACTTGTTCTTTTTCATTATTATGAAGGTCAGTAAAAAGTCAAATTAATTTTTAATTTTTATAATTTGAACTTTAGGTATTTTATGTAGCCAATCATTTTCAGCTCTGCCACAAAGAACGGATCCTCTTCCAACCAGCGATTTACATAATTCTCTCAGTGTTATCCTGGTCCGGTTCTATTTATTTCTTCTTGAGCACAACGACATCCTGGTCTTTTACACCAGCTCAGTCTCGAATTTACAACAGATCTTGTATTTTCCTTAACTTTTTCGACTTTCACGATATCTGGCATTTTTTATCAGCCTCAGCCATATTTTTCTCGTTCATGGTCTTGCTAACTCTCGATGATGATCTTACACATGTTCATCGGAATCAAATTCCAGTTTTTTAATGAACTCGTAATTCTTTCGTTAAAAATTATCTCGTTAAAGGCTTCTCATTTTAAATTCTATAATTATAGAAAGAATCGTGTTTTTTATGTTCGTCTTTTTTAAATCCCAATAAAAAATCATTTTAACAAAATTGACCAAAGCTTCAGTGTTCATTTAAATTGATTCAAGTTAAATTCAAAAAACGAAAGAAAGCAAACTCATGGAAACTCATTGTTAAATGTAATTAATTAAATAATCCCACTTCAAAACATCGCTTTGGAATTCTTTATTCTTAAAACACAGAAGAAAACTGTTTTTGAATTTAGAAAAGGCTTCTCTAAAAAATATATATAATCTCTGCAAGTTTCCAATTACACTCGTTACATTTCACAAAGTAGCTTGCAAAACAGCGGACATTGAACGAAAAAAATACTCAATTTTTGAAACAACGCCCATGACAACGATTTGCTCGAAGAAGTTGCCTCTGAGCAACATCAATAATAAAGAAGAAACAACCGCAAGTCGCATCAACCACTCGCTGAGTTGTCTTCAACAATAGGACGCTTTTTTTTACACACGAAGGCCTGTGCAGAAAATTGGTTCTAACAGAGCTACATACACCAGGTACGCAGATGACAATGTTGATTTGTTTTAAAAATTAAAATTACTTTTTGACACGGACTAAATTATGACGAACCACTCGAATCGTTATGATGTTCCTGACCCGTGATTTTCAACTGGGCTTTAGACATTAAGGCCTTAATAGTAAAAAAATGTCATTCATAACGTTCAAATTGAATAATATTAGGTCAAAATTTGATAAATTAGGTCATTTCAAATGTACATTGTTTGAAATTAAATACGTATCTAGAGAAAAGCGATGAAATGGAAGAACTTTGAATTGAAATTGTTGAATAATTTCAGACTGAAACATTCAAAATCATTTTGTTTTAAATTAAAATCGTTTAAAATTGCAGAATTAGAAATGAAAGCCTTAAAATACTTTGATTATTATTACCTCTTTTAAAATGATCAAAATCCAATATTTTCAGATTAAAGTTTTAAAATTAGGCAATTTTAAATTAGGAGCTCTTTAAATGAATCAATTACTATGAATTTTTGTACTTTTTTAAGTTTGAAAATTTTAAACTAACAGCGTGTGCAATTTTAATACGATTATTAAGTCACTATAAAATAAGACAGAAAGTAATAAATATTAAAATAATAATTAATACAAAAATTTGGACTTTATTTTGCAATATCTGAGTAAGTAGTCCCAGACGTAGATACATAAATTAATATATCATACATTTGGTATATGATAGAGTTAAAAATAATATAGAAAATTTCGCGTTTTGGACATGTCTACTCACGATCAAATCGAGTGTGAAGCGCGAGGCACGTGATGGGAATTTTTTTCGTTAAATCCGATGGAGATTTAACAAAAGAGAATTTAGAATTACTACATTACCGTTCTTCAATAATATATAAACCAATACAGTGGGAAAATAAGCCATTTTTACAATATGATTTTTCATCTCTGAACAAATTACTTAAATAAACTCGTTGTTAATCAGAATTATTGAACATGGATTTAATACATGGGCAATTCCACGGAAGTGTCATTTTCTCAACAACAACAAAATTCAAAAACAAACCTTAAGGTACACATTTCAAACTTTTATCCTACATTCGAAATGCATGTAGAAACGCATTTTTTAGCTTGGTCAATATTTTTGAGCGTGCGCGCAGTTTGCACAAAGTATTGAATTTGATAAGTCCATAAGTTTAATGGAATGAATAATATTTTATGAATGGAAGATCAATGAGGGTTATTTATTCTTTTTAAATGTTCAGGATCCTTTACAATAGTGTGTAAATCGCTGTCTTCTTGATTAAAAACATATAACGAGTGTCTGCGGAGAAATAATGCGGACTTTTTTTGAAAAATTCTAAACTTTATTACCAAATTTTAAATCATCATACTTTATCTTTTATTTTAAGTCAAGGTCTGTTGTTTTTGCAATACCGAAATGTATATCCTGACGACTTAGAATATAACAGTTTGAAAATTAAACGGTTAAAAGAAACTTATTATCTTATTTATTATTCTTACATCGAAGTATTGTGAAATATCACAGGAAAGTCAAAGTTAATCTATATTGCTAATGTCTCTTTTTCTATTGAGCTCAACTTTCTTTTAAGCTTCTGCTTAACGTTTTGTTGCCTACTTTTGCTTTTTTCGCAGTAAAAACTCTTAATTATATTATTTTTGTTTAACAATAATATAAATTAATATTCAATAATATAATTTATTTATTATCTGATAATATTTCTGCCGTGATTTGGAAGAACACCGTTAACTGCAAAATGAACGAAGCCAAGAAAATCGACAAAAACTGTTCGAATCTTTATTCGTGTGTATCGCGGATTCTAATTCATTTTATAAACTTTTTGTTATTGTTCTTGACTAATTTTCATATGATCTTTTCATTTCCACAAAGAAAATTGTTTAAAAATGTTAATTAATTATTGAAAATGCAGTTAATGGTGTTGATTGGGATGCTGAAATTCCGAAAACGCCGTAACGGGCAGTTACGGTTCTCTTCGAATTACGGACCTCAGAAATAGGCCTGTCGTGATTTGAGAGAACGCCGTTCACGGCAAATAGAATATGAAAGAGTGGAATTATTACTGCGGTGATTTGAAAAAACACCGTTAACTGCAACAAATCGAAAAATGAATTTTTTATATCGTAGGAGTCGTGAAGAAAAGATATACCTGATTATTAAAATAATTTTTTTAAATTGTTAATAACTTTTAAAATAATTATTGCATAATTTTTGGAAAACACCGTTAACTGCAAAGATAGGCGAGTTGTGATTTGAGAGAGAGTAAGTGCTTACGGCGTTCTCCGGAATCATCGAACCCTGAGAAAAAAGGTTTGTGATTCGAGAAACGCCGTAACTGCACTTATTATTTGTTATTATATTCTATTGCCGTGAACGGCGTTCTCTCAAATCACGGCAGGCCTATATTTTTGAGGTTCGTAATTCGAAGAGAGCCGTAACTGCCCGTTACGGCGTTTTCTCGAATTTCAGCATCCCAATCAACACCGTTAACTGCATTTTAGATAATTAATCAACATTTTTCAACCATTTTTCTTGCAAAAATGAAAAGATCGTATGCAAATTAGTCAAGAACAAAAAAAAAATGCAGAAAATGAATAAGAATCCGCGATACACGCGAATAAAGATTCGAACAGTTTTCGTCGATTTTCTCGGCTTCGTTCATTTTGCAGTTAACGGTGTTTTCCCAAATCACGGCAGATTACAACTATTATTCAATTATGAAATTATAATTATTGTGAAATATTGCATATTATTAATATTATTATTAATAATTTTGTAATTTTTAATTGTAAATCAAAATTAAATACTCTTCAACAGGGCCGCCTTTACATAAGGGCCGTCGGGGCCGCGGCCCGGGGCCCCCACATTTAGGGGGCCCCCACAAAACCATTTAACAACAAAACGCACACACTTCTGATCTTTAATTTTGAAAGATGTATAAATAACAATTCTTAAATTGTGATGACTTTGAAGATCAAAAGTCAGGAGTTTTGAATTTTTAATCTTCCAAGATAATGAAATTTCAAATGTAAATCATCAAAATTGCCGCATTTTGAATTGTAAATGTTTTAAATAATAAATCTTAAATTTTAAAGATCAATCATTCAAATTTATTCAAATTATTCCATCATTAATACTTATATTTTAAAGGAATGTAATTCTTGAAATATTTTTTAATAGTTTAATTTTGAAGATTTACAACTGAAAATTCTTCAATGTTAGTGAGTTTCAACTTAAAATTCGTCAATTTCAAACATTTGAAATTAAAGACTCTTCATTATTAATATTATTATTAACGAAGTGTCTCGACGTCTCGAAATTCGAGACGACCAGTGCATCCACTTTTCCGACTCCTCAAATTTTTCGGGACAACTAGACACAGCCTATCATTAATATAAATAATTTTTTCGTGTTTTTAAACTCATCTTTGAAGCAGCTTTAAAGGAAATCGAATTTTTTTTTACCGAAAATATGGATAAGAATGTTGTAACTATTATTAAATTTTATGAATAATGAATAATAAGAAATTCTAGCTGAATTAATTCACGTTTATTTATTAAATGTACGTAAATTCCGAATGTATGGAGTATCAGAAAAACTCGAAATTATTTACTAAAAATGAAAACATTTTAATCATACTTTGATTATAATCAAAGAGATTTTAACAAACCAAAAAAATATTATAAAATATATTTTTCAATAATTAAGTCTGAAACAAATTACTATGTTTTTCATAAATTCAAATATTAAATAATAACGAATTTTTAAGCTCCAATAAATGATGACGAGACCCTCTTAACAGAAGTAATTAGACCAGGAATACCGTTGTTGGTCATGAATACAGTTTTATTTATTTATTTTAAATATTCAACTATGTAATTGTTTTCACTTTGAACAATTGGAAAAATTTGAAAACATTATCTTTTATCTATTACATTTTTCAACAATAGAACTTCTTGTACTTTAATACCGATATTGATTATAAAAAATACATACTTTCAATAATAATTTTGCATTTTATAGAGAGAATCGTGTTTTTTATGTTCGTATTTTTTAAATCCCACTAAAAAATCATTTTAACAAAATTTACCAAAGCTTCGGTGTTCATTTAAGTTGATTCAAGTTAAATTCAAAAAACGAAAGAAAGCAAACTCATGGAAACTCATTGTTAAATGTAATTAATTAAATAATCCCACTTCAAAACATCACTTTGGAATTCTTTATTCTTAAAACACAGAAAAAAACTGTAATGACGAGATGACGAGATGATGATGACGAGACCCTCTTTACAGAGGTAATTAGATCAAAATACCGTTGTTGGTCATGAATACAATTAAAAAAAATTTTTTTTTAAATATTCAAATATGTAATTGTTTTCACTTTGAACAATTGAAAAGATTTGAAAAAATTATCTTTTATCTCTTACATTTTTAAACAATAGAACTTCTTGTTATTGTTTATAAAAAATACATACTTTCAAGAATAATTTTGCATTTTGCAACTTATAATAAATGCAGTTACGGCGTTTTTCGAATTACAAACCTTTTTTCTCGGGGTTCGATAATTCCGGAGAACGCCATAAGCACATACGGACCTCTCCGAATACTTTAGTGAAGTCCGCAACCGCCCTTTACGGCGTTTTCTCGAATTTTTCTGTGCCGTATTCGCCCGTCTATGATTTGCGTCTGTAGTTAACGGTCATTTACGGCTGTCTTCCAAATCACAACTGGCCAGAATTTGCAGTTAACGGTGTTTTCCCAAAATTTAGCAATAATTATTTTAAAAGTTATTAACAATTTAAAAAAATTATTTTAATAATCAGGTATATCTTTTCTTCACGACTCCAACGATATAAAAAACTCATTTTTCGATTTTTTGCAGTTAATGGTGTTTTTCCAAATCACGGCAGATTTGAAATGAATTACTTTGAAATTGGTCCGAACACATTAAATATTTTGTAAAAAATATATCATTCTTCATTGAAAAGCTGTATACATACAACAAACAATAATACCATTGCGAAAATCTTTCTTCTAATTTTAGTAACAAAAAGAATCAATCCCTTAAAGAAATACATACAAGTATATATTTTATTATATGAACGCAGACTATATGGATAATTGGATTAAAAACTGAAATGATTAGTTCAATAAGTTGTTACATCTTATTTCTTTCTTGTACACAAACTAGTTTTAACAAGTCCGTAAGGAACGTTTCTCCCCTGGCAGTGGAAAGGAAAATTAAACTTAAGGCGGAAGTTTAAAACCAGAAGGAATACTTATTCTCTAAGTATCATTGAGTATAAAAAATTATATAACATAATATTATAAAAATTGTATTCTATTATATTATATTAGAAATACTAGATATTCTAATTATAATATAGATTCCATAAAAAATATTATATAATAATATTACTGTCTCTCTCTTTGACATTATTCGCATAAAATTTAACGGAAATTATATTAGGATATATCGCGAGAAATGTACTTCCAATAAAGTAAGCAAATGAAATGATGTTTAACGTTTATTTCAATTTCGGGTATTAAAAATTGGTTAAACATTGTTTCAAAATAATCTATTTTTTATCATTAAACTATTATTTTAAATATAATACTCTTCTCTAATTCAATTTTTTTAGAAAAGGGTTAACTTATTATAATAACAATAGATTTATTTGCCGAATATTTGTTATGAAAATTATTTTTTATTTTGTGTTTTTACTAAAATGATGTTAGTTTGCGAAAAATTTTAGCCCTGTCAAATATAAAAAACCTGTTTGTTAAAAAAATATGTTTAGACGTGTAATTTGATAAAACAAGTAATATTTTTTCCACTGTTTGCCTATTTTTTGTAATATTTCAAAATCTTCTAAATTTTTGGAAGAAAGTTTCAGACAAAAGTTATTCCTTTCAGTAAATGGAACTTTTTTGTAGGACAAAATTTTTTTGTTGACATGTAACTTTTGAAGAAAATCCTTTTATATACATATTTTGACTTTAATTTTTACGAAATGCATATGATTTTTGAGGGACATAATTTTCCTTGCAGGGACGTTTTTTGGCCACCAAAATACAGCAAAATCAGCAAAAAATTTAGTCCTATCTTGATGCGCGCGATTTTTACAGCGGCAGGTGTTGGAGTGAACATTTTCACTGAAAGTTTGGAGTGAACATTTTAGCCTTAAATTGGACATAACTTTTGTGCGCACTGCGATAATGATTTTATCCTGCCGTGCTAGTTAAAAAGACACTTATGTCACATTTTTGACGAAAATGAGATTTTCACATCAATCGATTTGTAAAAGAAAACTGCATCTATCTACGCAAACGAGAATTCTGACAAACAAATAGATTTTTTAGGACACATGCATAATTTCAGCCCTTTTCGACGCCTATGATGCGGGGCTAAAGCTCTACTTTTTACTCCCTAGGGACTGAAAAGTGACGTCATAGGTGAATAATGAAAATTAAACATCCATGAGCTCGCAATTTACGATTATCAGCCCACTCACCGTAAAAAATGTGAGGAAATTTTGGTTGCAGATAATAGAATTTTGCGGTTATTTACGGAAAATTACCATATATAACTGAAAAAATTACCATAAATTACCGTAAATTTCCGCGAATTTTGATAAATTTCCGAAAATTTAAAAAAATGAATATTGGTTAATTTATGGTAAGTTACCATATTGACCTGTAAAATTACCATAAATGACCGAAAATTTTCATAAATTTCCGGAAATTTATGGAAATTGTTAAAAATGAATATTGGATAATTGATGGTAAATTACCATATTGACCTGTAAAATTACCATAAATGACCGAAAATTTTCATAAATTTCCGGAAATTTAAAAAAATGAATATTGGGTAATTTATGGTAAATTACCATATTTATCGGTAAAATTACCATAAATGACAAAACATTTTCATAAATTTCCGGAGATTCATGGAAATTTTTGAAAATAAATTTTGGGTAATTTACGGTAAGTTACCATATTTACCGGTAAAATTACCATAAATGACCGCAAATTTCCAGTAATTTTCGCAAATTTTTAAATTGAATTTTCGGCAATTGATGGTATACCATTAAGTATACCATTAAGCCATTTCCTTTTCAGGGTAGGCGTGACACTACCCGATTCGGGTAGTGTTTCTAGGTTAATTTCTAGGTTAATTTACAGAACTCATTAATTAAGTACTTTATAATCAGTAAATTTTCAATTAATGACATTTTTAGGCAAGAGAATAAAATTTAAATACACTTCAAATTCAAATTCAGTGCTGTGTCGAATAACGAGAGTTACTTTCGTTATTACCAAATTCAGTAGCATTGGTATCGAAGTCGTACCAAAGTTTCAAACGCCACAACAGCAATAAATTGTTGAGTAATTTTCAAAATCTTTATTTTAGTATAAAAAAATCCAGGACCAATACGAAGTGTACATGTGGTGATTAGAATAATAACTGATTTAAGGCGCTTCAAACGAGTCTCGGTTTCGCTAGATCCACTATACGTCTAAAAGGATGAATTGTTGAACGTAATATTTTTACCACATAATTTTGTGTGTAATTGAAAATGTAGTATTTTTTGCGCCTGAAATCGGCCATACTCTGACTATTGTGAACGCTGGGCTGCCGATATTGCCAGTTTCAGGCGCAAAAACACAGTCCATTTTCAATTACAATAAAGAAACAAGAACATTTTCCGGAAAAAGCTCTCTGTCCAAAACGGTATAATTGCCTTTAGATTATATGGTAAAAATATGATGTTCAACAATTCATTCTTTTAGACGTATAGTGGATCAAGCGAAACTGAGACTCGTTTAAAGCACCTTAAATATTCTTTAAATATCATATTTTTCCGTTTATCCCCTTAAAAGGTATTCTCATTACAGAACTCATCACGGAAAACATGGAAAACCTCTAAAGTCTCGATTTTGAAGTGGTGATTTTTCAACTATTGTAAAAATACGATTTTTGATTGATATTTGACAATAAACCCAGGAAAAAAGAACCCATTGAAAAGGCAACTCCGTGAATTGCAAATCTGCCAATTGCAGATTGAGATTTTTAAAACTGAATTGGTTTGCGACTATGTGAATCGATCAGTTTCTCGAATGGCTTCGAATCTGCAATGTACTACAATGTCCATTTCAAACAAAGTCATATTGAATCAGTTTAACTCTTTTTGAATGAGACTGACTTTTTTGAGGTTGGGCTACCGTATTTTACATGATTTTTCAAATGTATGAATTATTGAGAGATTAAGAGAACTCATACGCAAGGTGGCTAGATTCCTTTTGCTCTTTTAGTTCTAGAGGATGTAAAGGCTTTTGCGGCATACAAGTCTGCGAAAAAAATGATAAGTAAAATTTTGTGAGAAACCAATCGGCGACATTATTAAATCTTGAATTTTTTTCAGTTTTATCATGCATATAAATGTGATATTCTTCTTAACACTTCAACTGTGTTCAACTGGAACAGAATTCTTAATTAGGAGAGAGTGGGGCGGGACGGGACACCGCACCGGGGTTAGACGGGACACCCGAATTTCTCTTAAGTTTTATGCTTTTCAGAACTGTTTTTTTAGGAATAGGTAGTAGAACTGATTCGTCAGTTCTCAAAAAAGAAAAAATATTAAATATTACAAGAAGACAGTAACGTTGAAATTTTATGAGGTAGATTCGGTTATTTCAAGGTAATTTTAAATGGACATTAATTACTGAAAATTGCAGAATATATAAATTTTATTTTATTAAGTGAGTTTTATGCATTTTTTGAAGAAAAATGTTTAATATTTAGATGTTAATGAAAAGTAAAATTTGGGGCGGAACGGGACACGTACTGGGGCGAGACGGGACAACGTTTTTCTCGCAGTTATTACCTTTTTTCGGAGCCAGAAGATGTAAGCATCGTGGATTGTACCTTATCTAAGGTACAATCCCGAGAGCTCCGGCTCTTGCAGTCAGCCACGTTGCATTGGGCTAACTCCCCAATGCAACGAATTATGCGGTTACGTCACCAGTATCGCGTAGTGCCACCCACAAGTGAAAAATTGGGTTTTGTGAGTTTTTGGCTCTCACTATTATTTTGTTGAGGTTTCTTTTAGTAAACATTGTGTATAAGACATAAAAATTACTTTATACTGATAATTAGAGTTTTAAATAAATTGTTTAAACAATTTATTATTTTGTTAGTAGTTTTCTCTTAAAATAGTTAGAAAGTCGCGGTTTATTTTCTGAATTTTTCAACTGATTTTAAACTTTTCAGATAGAGCGAGGCAATAATAATCAATTAAAATAAATAGAAATAATTGTTTACAAAAATTCACAATTTATAATAATATTTTCTTAGAATAATGCTAGAAAGTTGCGATTTTTTGTAAAGTTGTGGTTTTTTCTGAAATTTTCAACTCTTTGTCTACTTTCCACATAAATTGCAGTATTAATTACTGAAATTTAACAAAAATAATTATTTAAATAAATTATTATTGTTTATAACTATTTTCTCCTACGGTAATGCTAGATAGTTGTGTTTTTTCTGGAATTTTCCACTTTTTGTTAACTTTTTACTTAGAGCGAGGTAATAATGAATGCAATTTAACAAACATAATTAATAAAACAAATTATTATTGTATTTAACTATCTACTCCTATATTAATGCTAGATAGTTGCGTTTTTTTCTGAAATTTTTAACGTTTTGTCTACTTTTTACTTAGTAATGTAATAATAATTATTGCAAGTTAAGAAAAATAATTGGTTAAACAATTTTTTATGGTTTATAATTATCTTCTCTTGAAGTAATACTAGGAACTTGCGGGTTTATCTGAAAATTCCAGCTTTTCATTGCCTTTTTAATTATCAGTAACTACTTTAAGGAAAATTTACCTTTATAATATGATCCATATAGAAAATTTGAAGAATATTTTAAATATCTGTTTTATTTTAGGAAACTATACTCATAAAAAGAAAGATTGTTTAAAAATAGGTTCTCTCTACTGTTTATTTATCACTTGTTCATAACTAAAAAGCCAAAGAAAAGTTAAAAATTTCAGAAAAAACCGCAACTTTCTAGCAATTATCTCATCACTCACTATGTGAAAAGTTGACTAAAAGTGGAAAATTGCCGAAAAAATCGCAACTATATAACATAACTACAGGAGAAGATAGTTGGAAACAATATCAGTTTGTTTAACCAATTATTTTTGGTAGATTTAAATTATTTTTACCTTACTCTAAGTGGTAAATTGGAAAAAAGTTGAATATTTCAGAAAAAAACGCAACTTTCTGGCATTATTAAAAGATATCTATATTAAAAGATAATATTATTAGAAATAAATTGTTTAAACAATTATATTTGGTAGCTTAAATTATTTATTACCTTACTCTAATTGAAAAGTGGCCAAAAAGTGAAATTTTTTTGAAAATACTGTATCTTTCTAGCATTTCTGTGAGAGAATATTATTATAAAAAATGAATTTTTAAACAATTATTTCTGTAAAATTTAATTGATTATTGCCTTGCTCTAACTAAAAAGTTGAAAGTCAATTGAAAATTCGAAAAAACCGTGACTTTCTAACTCTATTCTAAGAGAAAAAAGCTAAAAACAATAAATTGTCTAAACAATTTATGTAAACATATAATTATCAGTATAAAGTAGTATTTTATGTATGAGAAACAGTTTGTACTAACAAAACAGCTAAACAATCATAATTAGCGCTAGAAACAGACTTATGGGGGTGGCATTTAAAAAGTCATTATTCATTTGTATAGTTAATTGTGAAGAGAAAAATGTTAAGTTGCATCTCGATTTACCTAATATTGACGATTCTGAACAAAATGTGCGGATTTCTTCTCAGCAAAACATGAAGAACTAAAAAAGAATTTCACTACTTTTTTTTGGACTTCCTACTTTATATCATGAAGTTTCTATGAAAAATCGAATTTCCAGCCAATTCGCAGCTCCTTTTGGCTTCGTAGCTTTCTATAATACCAAGAACAACTATATTTTCATAAAATACGACATAAGTCCACGCGGATAGAGGAGACTGGGGGGGGGGGGGGCCCGACAAAAGTCCACGTTGGCCCACAAGTGGGAGGGGGTCAAAAAGTAGTAAAAAATTGTCCAGGTGGTATATTGATTGCCGCTTTTCCAACCTATATAAATTCTATACTAAATAAATACAAAACATAGCTAAATATACCTTCAAGGTCAGTAAAATTATTTTTAGAAATGTTGAATTTTCAAAAAATGTTAAAGTTGATAACGATTTATATGTATATAAAAAATTATAAATAATATTACTCCTCATAAAATTACATGAAAAATTACTTTTTAAATTAAAAAATAATTAACAATTAAAATGTCCGGTCTCATCTCCGTTTACCATATTTAATTCTTTACAAAATTGAAACATAAAGATTTACAGTATTTAAATAACAATTTACATTATAGTATTTCGCAACAGATGGCGAGTACTTTATTGAAAAAAATAACCTGTCCCATTCCGCCCTGGTATCTCGTTTGTAGAGGACAAGAAGCAAAAGCGCGCTACGCGCGCGCAGGCATTTCTTTAGGAATTTTGAGAGAGATATTTAATTTTGTGGATCAACAATAAACAACTTTTCAAATGAAAAACGCCTTTATACTAAAACGCTTTATTTTTTGTTCCTTATAAAATTATGAATGAATCGATTAATATCCTGAGAAAATGTGAAGCCAAAATATGTTTGAAAATTTTTTTAATTGCAGAGTGTTGGCAAATCATAAATTTTTTGGTAATCTATATAATATGATTGTGTACACCAAGTCGATACCGGTAAAAAAATTGTCGGTACCAATACAAAAAAAATTACCCGTACCAACAATTTTTTTCACCGGCTTTTTTAAAAAGCATATTTTAAGAATAGAGCCCAGACTGCTAGCAACAATATAAATTAATTATATACATATAATATAAATATATATAAATTAATTCTGTGACCAGTCACAGGGGTGTCTTTCCGCCCCTACTGTGGTGGAAAGGGGTAGGGGTTAAACCAACATTATTTCTGTGACCAATCACAGGCAGGCCCGTAGAGAGGAAAACCGGGCCCGGGGGGTGGTAATGACGGACCCCTATATGTAAGTTTGAAAATTAAGAATTAAGGCTGATGCAGGATGCTTTTATGCTTTCATTTTTTGTTAAAATAATCAAATTGCAATCAATATAATTAATAAATAATTTAATTAAAAAAAAATATATATTTTTCAAAAGTTCCAGAAAATCCGGGCCTCCTCGAAAACTCCGGGTCCAGGAATAATCTCTCCTTTATCCCCCCCCCCCCCCTCTCGTCAGGCCTGGTCACAGAGGTGCCTTTCCACCCCCACGAAGTGTGGGAAAGGGGTAGGGGTTTGACCAACATTATTTCTGTGACCAGTCACAGGGGCGCTTTGCGCCCACAAGAGATGTGGGAAAGGGGTTGTTGTTTGACGAACATTATATTTTATTATATCATTCCTTGAATTCAGTGACTTCCATGAATTCCATGAATTCCGTGAATACCATGAATTCCGTGAATTTCTCGAATTCCTTAAATTCCGTGAATTCCATAAATGCCGTGAATTCCTTGAATTTCTTGAATTCCGTGAATTCCATGAATCTTCGAATTTCTTTAATTCCTTTAAATTCCACGAATTCTTTGAATTCCATTAATTCCTTAAATTCTTTAAATTCCATGAATTCTTTAAATTCCATGAATTCCTTGAATTCTGTGAATTCCTTGAATTTTCTGAATTCTTTGCATTCCATTAATTCCTTGAATTCTTTAAATTCCATGAATTCCGTGAATTCCGTGAATTCCGAGAATTCCATGAATTCCGTGAATTCTATGAATTCCATGAATTCCGTGAATTTATCGAATTCCTTAAATTCCGTGAATTCCATAAATGCCGTGAATTCCGTGAATTCCATGAATTCTTCGAATTTCTTGAATTCCTTAAATTCCACGAATTCCTTGAATTCCATTAATTCCTTGAATTCTTTAAATTCCATGAATTCTTTTAATTCCATGAATTCCTTGAATTCTGTGAATTCCATGAATTTCCTGAATTCCATTAATTCCTTGAATTCTGTGAATTCCATGAATTTCCTGAATTCCTTGAATTCCATTAATTCATTCAATTCTTTAAATTCCATGAATTCTTTGAATTCCGTGAATTCTTTGAATTCCGTGAATTCTTTGAATTCCTTGAATTTCGTGAATTCCTTGAATTCCATGAATTCCGTGAATTCCGAAAATTCCATGAATTTCGTGAATTTATCGAATTCCGTGAATTCCATCAATGCCGTGTATACCATTAAGCCATTTCCCTTTCAGGGTAGGCGTGACACTACCCGCTTCGGGTAGTGTTTCTAGGTGGATAGTTTTCTTGTAGTTATAAATAACTACAAGTGTGGGCTCACCACACCCACGATGTGCCAACAGCACTCAGTTTTCTCGAATGGTCACCCATCCAAGTACTAACCGCGCCCAACGCTGCTTAACTTCAGTGATCTGACGAGAACTGGTTTTTTCAGCGTGGTATGGCTGTTGGCCGTGAATTCCTTGAATTCCGTGAATTCCATGAATTCTTCGAAATCTTCGAATTTCTTGAATTCCTTAAATTCCACGAAATCCTTGAATTCCATTAATTCCTTGAATTCTCTAAATTCCATGAATTCATTGAATTCTGTGAATTCCATGAATTTCCTGAATTCCTTGAATTCTTTAAATTCCATGAATTCTTTGAATTCTATGAATTCTTTGAATTCCGTGAATTCCTTGAATTCCCTAAATTCCATGAATTCCATACATTCCTAGAATTTCATGAATTTCATAAATTCCTTGAATTCCACGAATTCCACTAATTCCATAAATTTCTTGATTTCCTTGAATTCCATAAATTCTTTAAATTCCTCTGAAAATTATTATCAACATTCGTTCAGCTGCAAGCTTTGTAGTTCTTGAAATTCTACAAAAATGGAAAATACTTTAACCGCTAATATGCTCAAATATTCCATTTTTAAGATTTAAACTATTTCTATCAATAAAATATATATGTATGGCGTTGTCTAGTCGTCCCGAAAGTTCGGGACGACTACCCAATCTTATGAAAAAGAATTGGACTTGTCATCCCGAATTTCGGGACGACGAGACACATCGTATATAATTAAATGTATAGTGTATAAACTTTACATCGGTTAATTTAAACATTGAAAATGTAGAAGTAAATTTTAATCAAGTTTATGTTAAACATATTTTCAATAAAAAAGCCAATGTCACAAACTTATCAGCATTTTCAAAAATCGGACCTTTTATATTCTTAAGGGCATATGATTGTAGTTAAAAAAAGTCTTTTAACTAACTTTGACTTTTTGAATTCTATGTTACTTTCTTAAACGGACGTTTGTTCCATTGATTATTATTATTTAATTATTGAATATATTATTTAGATAATATAAATGATATTTCAACCTAAAAAGAATTTAATTTTACATAAGAAACAATTATTAAATTCATCCCAAAAAAGACAAGTTTTTAACAAACTAACATTTTTTCCAGAAGACACGAATTTTCTACATAACAGTTGAATTTTTTTTAGACGAAAATATGAATTTTCAAAGAAATAGATGAATATTCTACCACGACGATAGATTTTCTACCAAAGAAGACGAATTTTCAACGAAATAGTGGAATTCATAACTAAAACAGATCAATTTTCGAACCAAAAAAACGAATTTTCAACCGAATAGTTCAATTTTTAACCAAAAAAGATTTTGCAGTCAAGAAAGAACAAAATTTCACCCAAATTATAATTTGAGGGGATGAATAATTTTGAATACAAAATACAAATTTGAAATAAATATTTCTTTTCAAGGTTTATTTGTTCATTTGTTTTTAAGGTTATAGAAATATCATTTTCCTAAGATTCTTAAGAAAGTTCAAAAAGATTTTTGAAGATTTCAGACATGTCGAAAAAGTATAATTTTTTTATTCTACAGGATTTTGCAAAGTTTTAGGAAAAATTCGAGTCAGTTTAAATCCTGAATTTGTGTTCGACATTCATAGAAATCTTTTGAAATCTTTCTAAATTTTCTTTAAAAATTAATTTTTCAAAATAAAAGTCATTAAAAATTTTCCCAGAAATTTTCAAAAAAGTGTTTTATTTCTTGAAACCTTTCGAACTTCTTAAAATGCTTCGAAATTTTTTCGAATTCTTCAAAAATTTACATTTAGTTTAAAATTTTTGGAAATCTTTTCAAATTTCAAATTATTTTTCAACTATTGCAAAAACTTTCAAACCTTCTAAATATCTTTAAAAATTATTCGAATTTTTCCAAAAATTTTCTTAAAATTCTGAAAACTTAAAAGAATTGCCTTCTAATCTTCCAGATTCTGTTATGATAATTTTGGAAATCTTTTAAAATGTTTCAAAATCTTTTGAAATATTTTAGGTCTATATATTTGAAGTCTAAATATTATAATATTTAAAGTATTTTAAAATATTTTCGTGAAAGTAATTTTTCGAAACAAAAAAATCAGTTTAAGTTATCCAATGAATTTTTAGAATTTTTTTTATCATCGTGAAACCATTCAAAATTCTTAAGAAGCTTCAAAATGTTTATTTTCAAATATTCAAAAATGTACATTTTTCAACTCTTTAAAAATCTTTTTAAGTTTTAAATTAATTTTGAATCTTTTTAATGTAATTATTTAAATAGATGAGTCATGGTGTTCCATCATTTGAAAATCTCTTTTCAAAATGATATAAATGGTATTAAATCTAGAAACTATGTATAAAAATAATAACCACAGAAGTGGCTTATATTGATGTACAACCATTATCGAAATTATTTCACTCTCTTTTTATTTATTTATGTCTTTCTTTTTCCTTTCGTTGTCAAATCAGATAAATAGCGCTGTAACTAATGACCGAAGGCTATTTATTCCTACCAATTTTACACATTTATCTGATATATCGGTCTTGCTCAAAAAGCAATGTAATATATTATATGTAACTAGAGCTCTTAATTGAAATAATAAAGTATAATAAATAATAAGGTATAATAAATAATAATTTTATACAGCGGAACATGAGGTCACATGCACTTTGCCAATAAATGTTTAGCTTTTGTGTCTGAGATTATTATTACTCCTGCATAATTAAATTTTGTATTCATAAAGGGCACATCAAAGATATACTATATAAAACGAATCTTAAGGATTACCACACATCATCAGAAGTTTAAAAATACATGTTAAGAGATCAATAATTAGAATATTTCTTTTCTTGATGATTTTATAATTTAAGTATTAAATCTTTTTAAGCTTTACATTGCACGTAGCATATTCTTTAAGTTCCTCTTTCTTCGTCTTCGTTACTATTTTTGTATTTTGATTTTGATTTCTGAGAAAATGTTATTAGTTTGATCAGAGCCAATCAGAGCGACTATTCTTCCATTTCTTATGGAGTTGTGAAGTAGGTCGACTTTTTAAAGTTGATTTCACGCTTGTTGCTACATGCGTGTATAAATAGGCAGATATGACCTATTTTACAGAAAATTTACTTTTTGATTACCATTTTATAATTCCAAGGTGGAAGCTATAAAAATTGAAGAATTCTTATTTCGAGGTCTTCAAACACAAAAATAATTCAAAATAAACACTCTATATTAAGGGCAACCAAAAATTCGAAAAAGGTCATTCAAGAATAGATTGTCCGAACGTGGGTGCGAGTTAATTAAAAAAAAAATGATATTGACATATGCTTGATTCCTGAATGCTCGTAGAGTTGAATTTTATTATTACATTCTCATTTAGGGACCGAAAAGAAAGATTGAGTTCGTAAGCAGCTAATTTGGATAAAAGTTCAAAAAGTTAGAACATTAGAAAAATTTTTGAGACTCAGAAACTCCAACAATTTATTCTTATGACTTTTTTCGTTAAAAAGAAAATGATCAGAGTTATACCATTTTCAAAATCCTAAAACACAAACGAAAATGCAAATTTTAAGTCAAATTTTAACGCACGATATGAAAAAAGTCAAGAGAAGAAAAACTTTGCTTTTTGAAAGCCCTACAAGATTATCATAACAACTTTTTGCATTTTCTTGAAAAATCGAATATTAAATGATTTTAACCAACAGTTCTGGTTTTAATCACAAAAAAAAAGAATGAAAAATCAAAACTTCGATTTTCATGTCAAAATATGCAAGATACGAAAAAATATGAATTGACAAAAATTTCGCACATGAAAAAGATCGACAAATTTGTTATGAATCACTTTTTGATTGGACGCATGATTTTTGTTTTAATCGCAAAAAGTAACATTATTAATAAAAAATTACATTTTTGGACAAACGACACAAGTTACGAGAAAAAAATGAATAGACAGAGTTGTTTGTCCAAAAAAGAACTACAAATTTATCATTAATCATTTTTTATAGGACCCGTAGTTCTCTTTTTAATCGTAAAAATAACATGAACAATCAAAAAATTAAATTTTTGGGAAAACAACACAAGGTACGAAAAAAAATTAGTAAACAAAATTTATTCACCGAAAAAATATCTACACATTTGTTCTGAATTATTTTTTGATAGGATGCGTATTTTTTGTTTAAATCATAAAAAATAACATTGACAAAAAAACAAATTAAGTTTTTGGAAAAATGACACAAGGTGCAATAAAATGTTAATTAACAAGATTATTTTTTTATAGGAAGCGCTCTTTTTTATAATTATAAAAACAAGACAAGGAAAATGCATCTGTTTCAATAGGGTCATCCACAAAAATTTTGTTTCCCTTATAGTTAAGCTTTTTATAAACTTTGACTCCCAAAGAATTTAAATGTGAAATTAAAACTTAATTTGGTTTATTTAATAATTAATCAAAAAGTGACAAAATATCAACCGGAAATGTCGATTTTTTAAACGAACCATGTGGAGCCCTCATGGATTGAAAAATGTGGTGTGACGTCACGTGCCTTCAAAGCTGAAGACAATACATGGTCAGTTTGATAAAAACAATCGAAATAATTAATCATCAACGTTTTTTGGCATAAGGGTTTATTTTTATGGAGTATCATTATGTCTGGATACGTTAAAGTCAGTTCGGATAATTTTCCATAAGTGATTACACTTACGATAAGTGATTTTTTTGCCAAAAGTGCTCCAAATTTCAACGTTGCTGAGACTCGAGATGTGAAACCGAAAAAATAAGTAAATGGGATGAATGACGTTATCCATTTGAAAAATTTATTTTTATTAATTTAATTTATTAATTTAGAATGATAATTGCTTCAGGCGAATCGTAACATATATGCAATACTTCTGTTTTAAAAAAACACTTTGACAATTTTCTAGACCCTGGAAGGGGTTTCGCGGTGGCGGGAGGGGGGTATGTCTGGGGCTTTTTAAAAAAATACATTAACACCTAAAAAGTGAGAGTGAAATAGTGTAGCAACGACGTGAAGTGTGAAGGAAGCTGACTGACAGCTGATGGCGCTGACAGCTCGACCCTACTACAGAGGGTCCAGAGCAGGGATGTGCAGTTACGCGTAACTGGAGGTTTTTGACATAAAATACCTAAGTGAAGTATTTTACGTCAAAAACAGGTAAAATACCTAGTAAATTACGTGCCAAGATGGCGGACCTGTAGAACTGTGCATAATCTCACTTTTTTGGATTTCTGGTATCGGCATTCGTAAGGGGTTGTTTTTAATGCCTATATTGTTAATTAAAAAATAATAATGTCAACCAGGGATGTGCAGTTACGCGTAACTGGAAGTTTTTTACGTATAATACCTAAAGGAGTTATTTGACGTAAAATACCTCGAATGTGTAAAATACATGTAGAAAACCTCTGATTGGCTGTCTGATTCAAGTTTTCAATTTCCCGCCTCAGAGGTGGCGCCCTCGTATATAGAACAAGACGTAATTTACATCATGTAGAAAACTGATGACGTAAAATACCAGGTAAATTACCGTAGAAAACCAAGTAA
Organism: Andricus curvator; assembly: GCA_932195095.1. NCBI lineage: Eukaryota > Metazoa > Arthropoda > Insecta > Hymenoptera > Cynipidae > Andricus > Andricus curvator. Next base: position 57,530 of record CAKNYM010047737.1, read on the forward strand.
ATTACCACGAGTATTTTACTTACCCATCACTGGTCCAGAGACAGTGTGGCAACCTAGTGTCATTCTTGCTGATTGGCTCAGTTTTCTTATACATATACTATAGATATATAGTATATATACTACACTGTAGATAACCAGTGCTTAAAATGGCGGCATCCGGCTAGGTTGCCACACTGTCTCTGGACCCTCTGGGCGTTTACGACAATTCACTCTGAGCTCGCTCTGAGCTCAAAGGGGAGCTCAACCTCTTTATAGGATATAATCTGACGGCCATGCAGTCTCATGAATTTCATTGGTTGAGCTCCCCTTCGAGCTCAGAGCGCGCTCTGAGCACTAATATCGTAAACGCCCTCTGTAGACCATACTGGATCGTACCACAAAAATGCACTGTCGGTAAAAGTCGCATCTTTCTTGGCGGGAAGTTTAAATTTGAATAAAAAATGCAACTTGTGATTTTTTATGTTGTTTATTGACAAATCCGAATGATTGGCGAATGCAACAGTATCAACAGTATCTCGGAAAAGGAAATGTGTGCAAGTGATAAGAGCCTTTTATCACTTGTACACTTTCCCTTTTTCGAGACCACGTTTATTATTCTAAGAAAAAATTTATTTTTCATTCAAATTGCAGTGATACTGTTGCATTCGCCAATTATTCAGACTTTGAAGTAAACAATACATAAAAAAAAGAAAATCACAAATTGAATTCTGTATTCAAATTTGTAATCCCCGCGAAGACAGATGCGACTTTTATCGACAGTGTATTAGGCATTTTCACTTCGTCGCGTGCTGAGGAGAAAACAATGGCACCAAATGCGTGGGACAAAACTTTGTTTTTGAAATATTTTCGTAATAAATTATAATTATTATGATTTTATCATTTCATAAAATAGTTTTAAAAAAATTTTAATTAATTCTCAAATACACTTATACAATAGAAAGAATTACTTTTCACGAAGATATTTACAAAATAGTGCCAAAATGGACGAAATCCCATGCATTTGGTCCATTGTTTTCCCATCATCACTCAACAAAGTGAAGTTAGCTGGTAGTTAAGTGAAAATACCTTTAGTAGGATTCTGTATCAGCTGTCAGTCGGCTTCCTTCACACTTCACGTCGTTGCTACACTATTTCACTCTCACTTTTTAGCAGTTACCGTATTTTTTTCGAAAAACCACAGACTTCTGAAATTTGTTGAAATTTATGAAATTTGTTGAAATTTATGACGTTCGTGAAAATTTATGAAATTTGTAGAAATCCATGAAATTTGTGGAAATTTATGAAATTTATGACAATTTACGGAAAATTATGACGTTATTAAAAATATGCCGGAAGAGAAAATTAAAAACCGGCAAAATATGCCGGTTCCGTATACACTACGTTCAAAATAACAAAAAAATGTATAAAGATACATTGAAAACTTAGAAATGATTTTTTAATTCGAAAAATTAATTTCAAGAGAATATTTAAAAAGATTTTAAAATATTTCCGAAACTGTAAAAATAATAATCTGGAAGATTTTAAGGCCATTTTTTATTTCGCTGGATTGATTAAAAGTTTAAGGAAAAAATGTAATCATTTTAAAAGATATTTAGAAGTTTTCAAAAATTTTCAACAATAATTTATGATTCGTAAAGATTCCAAAAAATGTAAAACAAAATGTAGATTTTTGACGATTTTGAAATAAAGTTATGTAGCTTTTTGAGGATTTTGAAAGGTTTCAAGATAATAAAACAAATTTTCAAGGTTCCTGGGAAAATTTAAAGTGATTTTTTAGTAAAAAAATATAGTTTTAAGAGAATGTTTCAAAAGATTTCAAAACAAATTTTGATGTATAAATAACAATTGAACACTTATTCATTTGCAACTCAAAATTGAAATAATTTAACTTCTAATTTAAAAAGTGTTCAATTTCAAAAAATTGTAATCTTTCAATTTTTGATGTTTCTAACTTAAAATTGCCTAAAATGATATAATTTTGAAAATTTATAAATTTGTTGATTCATTCTTCAATTTAGAGCATTGAAAATGATAGCGTGCATTTATAATTAATACAAATTTTGATTCGTTAAAACGTTTACTTCCGACAAATAATTTGTTAAGAACAAGAAAAAATCTGCCTCAGTTCGGGTTTGAACCGGGAATATGAATAACGCAGAGTGGAAATAGACGCCTAAATTTTGCTGTTTAAAAATAATATTTTTATAATTTAGGCTTGACTTCGAAAATTTTATGAATATTTTATGCTTGTTGATTAAGAATTATACCCTGACATACACGACGCAAATAACTTCTTAAAACAATTTTTAAGGAGTGAAAATCTTTCTTCGATCGATTCAATTGTTACCTTAATAGGAACGTAAGTTCTATTATTTCGGTCTTACGATCAAATTGAATAAAAAAGACTAGGATTATTCCGAGTCAACCGGACCACAATTTTGAATCCAAAATTGTTTTTTGAGGTAAATTGAATTTATTATTTATAATTGGTTCTGTGACATTTTTGTAATTAGCTAAAAGAATTTTATAACATTTTTATTAGGTATAATTTGCCTGAGGATGACCGACAGATTGAGGTCGAAATGTTGCAAGCTTGTAACTTTTTTATAATTAAAGTGTTGACTCAGAATAATCCTAGTCTTTTTTATTCAATTTGATCGTAAGACCGAAATAATAGAACTTACGTTCCTATTAATGATACAAGACGCAGCTTGTAATATAAAAAATGGTTCCTATTTAAACTGTTGTTAATTATGTTTATAACATTCATGATTAATATATTCATATGATTTATAATAAAAATTCAAAGTGAAGGTTTGCAATGAAAATGTAATCGTCAAAGCCGGATTTGCTTTGAGAACCGTCTTTAAAAGGAAACCCAGTGGCAAAGATATTATCAGTGGGCACAAAACCATAAACATCCCAATAACGTCCTTGGGACGTTGCTAGGACGTCCAGTGTCAGTCCAATCAACGTCTCTATGTGCAATGTCCTAAAGATGACCTCAAGACGTCTTAAAGACATAGGACGTTCTTGAGACATCTTTCGTGCTGACATTAGACGTTTTAAGAGCATCCCTAGGATGTCCAAAATACGTTTTCCAAAAGACGTCTTAGGGATGTTCCGAAGACGTCTTTAGGACATCCCTAATTTGTTTGCCCACTGGGAATTGAAAAACAAGTTCAATTCGAATTTATGACTATAGTCCATTAGATCACAGTTTTCGACTTAAGCTACAATTTTTATGATATTTGAAATAATACAGTCAAAATGCACGCGTTATCAGTAAAAAAACGAGTGCGAGAGCGCTTCCTTGCGCCCTAGGTGCTCTCAAACTTGGCGCGAAGAGCCGCGTGTGCAATGAGACTGTGCCCGCGCAACGGGCACGGTTTTTTATAGAAATGATCTGCATTACATTTTTAAGAAAACTGTTTAGGTCGATTTTGTAAATTATTTTTAGGTTCAATAACATATAAACAAAGACAGCGGGAAAATTAGCCATTTCAACAATAAGATGTTTGATCTCTGAACAAATTACTATTACTTATATATAAACGCTAATAATTTAAACAATTTATTTAAATAAATAATCTGGCGTATCAGTTTGTTATAGATAAACATTTCTTTTGTTCTCAAAGCGTCCTGATTTATTATTAAAATGGTATTAAGTAACAAAATAATTGCCAAAAATTAAAAAATTATAAAAAATTTTTAAAGTTGTAAGCAGATTTTTAATCTGTCAAAGCTCGTGGAGACATCAATGGACACAAACAAAGCAGTTAATATTTCGGTGAAAGCATTTGATTGAAAGATGCTTTTACATAAAAAAAGGATCTGATTTTTCAATTACTTAGAAGGTAGTTCGGCTATTCTATCGATAACGGTGAAGTGCCTTTTATATTGCACAAATCGATATAGCTGAATAAAGTCTACACATGCAAATTTTGTTCAATTTTTTCATAGCTTGTGTCGTTTGTCCAAAAATAGAATTCTTTTATTTTTAATTTTTTTTTTATGATTAAAACGAAAATTACGTAATTCTTTTTTGGAAAAACAACTTTTGTCTATTTATTTTTTTACGTAGCCCGTGTGGAAAAATTTCGTGGCAGTCTTAAGTAGAGAGATCGTCTGGCTAGACCGAATCTAGACCGTCTACTTAAG